>CAUYQS010078336.1:0-10277 GCA_963574585.1 Otolemur crassicaudatus
CTCCTGCCTCAGCCTCCCAAGTAGCTGGGACTACAGGCGCCTGCCACAACGCCCGGCCATTTTTTGGTTGCAGCCATCATTGTTGTTTGGCGGGCCCGGGCTGGGGATTCAAACCTGCCACCTTAGGTGTATGTGGCTGGCACCTTAGCCGCTTGAGCCACGGGCTGGGAATCTTTACCCAACTCCACCTGCATGCTAGGCCCTGGATCAGCCACCTGGGATAATGAAAGACCTGAGCCTCACAGAGTGTACTCTCCCTCGCAGAGGAAAACGTACTTGATGGTAAACACAATAGATAGATAGGTCGTTTTGTGTGTTAGAAGGTGTTAAGGGCTATGACTAAAAACAGCCCAATCAAAACAGAGTTAGGACCTAGAAGAGTTGGGGGCGGAGGTGGAAGATGCTTTCTTCTGGGAGAACCTCCTTGAGGAAGAGGCATCTGAGCAGGCCTGGAAGCAGGGCGGGAGCCAGGTGCATATCTGGGGAAAGAGACTGCATCCTGGTACAGGTAACAGCCAGCGCAAAGGCCCCAAAGGTGCCTGGTGGATTTGGGGAGCAGAGTGGAGGTGGAGGTTTGGAACAGAGAGGGCTAAAGGGCCAATGTAAAATTTTGGCTTTTTACTTAGAGTGATAAGGAAAGCTCTGAGCAGGACAGTGAGGTTGATTCAGCTTCCATTTGATTTTTTTGAGACAGAGTCTCAAGCTGTCGCCCTGGGTAGAGTGCAGTGGTGTCACAGCTCACAACAACCTCAAACCCGTGAGCTTAAGTGATTCTCTTGCCTCAGCCTCCCAGGTAACTGGGACTACGCCACAATGTCCGGCTTTTTTTGTTGTTGTTGCAATTGTCATTGTTGGTTAGCAGGCCTGGGCTGGGTCTGAACCCAGTTCTCTTGGTGTATGTGGCTAACGCTGTAACCACTGTGCTATGGGCGCTGAGCTGTCGTTGTTTTAGCTGGCCCAGCAGAGTTCAAACCACCAGCTTCAGTGTATAGGGCCGGCACCCCACCACTGAGCTACAGCACCACCCTCAGCTTCCATTTTAATGGGATCACTCTGGCTGCTGAGTCGAGAGGTGACTATGGTGGGTCCGAGGCTAGAGCCTATTGCAGGGGTCCAGGCAGTATGGTGGGAGTGGTGGAGGCAGTGAAAAGGGTCATGTTTTGGATAACATCCCAAAGTAGAGCCGAGGATAGATGAAACTGATAGGATGTGGTGTGTAAAACAGAATAAGTATTGAAGATACCTGCAAAGTTTGCCCAGGAGCCACTGGAGAGGGTGAAGTTTCCATTAGCTGGGCTGGGAAAGCTGAGCGTGAGACAAAATTGGGGGAGGGGGAGATGGAAAAATCAAAGCTTGACTTTTGGACATCTTGAATTCCTACTTGGATGTCAGAAATCTAATTAACTTTATTTTTCTCTCGTTACAACAATCCTCACCTCATGACCCTACGGACTACAGAAGAGGCGTGCTGGCTAAAAAACTCAAAGGGCAACATTTCAAGACCCTTATTCCTCACCTGGGCCATTCTCTGGATACTGAAGAAGATGCTGTCTGCAAAGCCTTTTAATTGCTGAGCTAAAGACTGAATGCCCGCCTTGTTCAACACCAAAGCCGTTGCAGGGGCTAACTAGGAGTTGGTGAACCAAGCAGAAAATTCCAGGGCACAGGCTGCTGTGGGCTCTGGCTTAGAAGGTTGTGCTCCTGCAGCCTGGCAGAGTGAGCGGGCGGCAGACTGCCATGTTTGTGGTGCCAGCCCTGGTGTGGCTGAGCTGGAATGGCTGGGCACTGAGGAGAGAGCAGAGGAGAGCATGGGAGAGAGGCCCCAGCATGGGCCAAGAGGCGGCTCCCGGGTGGCACTGGCTTGGCCCTTCCAATGAATATTTTCTTGCCAAACTCCAAGCCCCTTCTCTGGGAAGCATCCTGATTTCAGAGATACAGGATCATGGCTTACAGGTAAGGAGCAGAGGGACCCGTAGCTAGACTTCACCAATGGATTTACATTGCCTTTAGATAAAAAGAAGAACCTTTCCCAGGGTGGCGTACGTTTTCCTTTAGGCCCTGCTAATATGTCTAAAGGTGGCTTCTACACTCTCAGAACTCCTGCCAATGGCCCAGCTCCGACTCACAGAGCGCCAGGTCTTTCTAATGATGATTTTCTGTGCAGCCAGGGCTAGGATCAGAACTCAGCTCCAGCACTTCCTGGCACAGCCCTTTAGCAAGTCACTTGATCAGGATGATTTCCCTTTCCTCACTTGTGGAAAGGGGGCGGTAATAAGCAGCAATGAGATTTTTTTTTTTTTTTTTTTTTTTTTTTGGTTAACATAGCCTTCATGTAACTTTCTTAGTTATTATGTCAAAACATTCATATTCTACTCATAGAAAGATTCACTTGTACCCTTGCAAGATGAACCACAGAAGTGAACCCTCGAATCCCTCTTCCTCCACCCTCTCCCCCCAGCAGCAATGAGATTAAAGTGCATAGCCCAGGGCCTTGATAGTAAGAGTCCTTAATAGTCACATTCTGACCATTGTATGATGGAATCTCTGTCAAGAGCCTGAAAAACCTTTTATCTGAAACATTTTACCCTGATTTGCCCATGAAATTCTTTCTTAAAAAGGCCAGGTACAGTGGCTCACACCTGTAATCTTAGCCCTCTGGGAAGCTGAGGCGGGTAGATTGCTTGATCTCAGAAGTTCAAGACCAAGAGCAAGAACAAGACCTTATCTCTAAAAATAGCCAGGCATTGTGGCAGGCACCTGTAGTTCCAGCTACTTGGGAGACTGAGGCAAGAGGATCACTTGAGCTCAAAGATTTGAGGTCTCTATGAGCTATTAAGCCACAGTGCTTTTTTCATTAAAAAAAAAAAAAAAGAAAGAAATTCTTTCTTAAGCAGTTCCTAGAACACAACGGGTGCTCCATGATATAAACTGAAAGGGATTTGGACACGATCATGTAGCCTAGTGTTGGGGTCCTAGCTCTGGCCCTGTGCTCTTGGGCAAGTCACCAAACACCACCTAAACCTGTTTTTGGATCTATTAAAATGGGAATAATGGACTAGCCCCTCACTGGGTTGTTATGAGGATAAAAAGAGATAGTAAATGCCAAGGGCTTTGAGTCAATGCTCAAGTTATTAGTATGACTGGACAGTATTATTGAATTGTGAAATTGAATTATTGAATTAATATTGAATTGTTTTTATTGCTATTGTTCTTATTGTTGATAAAATGGTAGAGCCTGAGCTGGGGATTAGATACGAGTTTTTGAGTGATTTCCTGCTTGGCTGCGCCGGATTGCATGAATAATTTACAAGTTTGTTACTTATTTCTACTTGATTGATTGAGTCCTTCACTCCATAAATATGCAGTGAATGTTTTCTCCACACATGGGGGATCTGACCCTGAACAGGCTGGCAGGGTTCTGCCCCCTTGGAGCTTGCATTCCTGGTCCGGGAACAGACAGTAAACAAGATAATTTCGGGCAGTGATAAGAACGGTGAGGAGACGGAAATACAGAAAGAGGGTGGGTGATGGGACGTGGGTGTTGTCAAGGAAGGCCTGACAGGGAAGGTACAAGGGGTTGGTTAGACAGCTGAGAGTCTCAGTGGGAAAAGGTGGTGATGACAAAGATTATTTTTAAGGCTGGGTGTGGTGGCTTACACCTGTAATCCTGGAACTCTGGGAGGCCACCATAGGTAGATTGCCTGAGCTCAGGAGTTTGAGACCAGCCTGAGCAAGAGCAAGACCCCACCTCTACTAGAAAAAGAAAAGCTAGCTGACAGTTGTGGCAGGCTCCTGTAGTCCCAGCTACTCAGAAGGCTGAGGCAAGAGGCTCACCTGAGCCCAAGTGTTTGAGGTTACTATGATCTATGGTGATGCCATGGCACTCTACCCAGGGCAATAGAGTGAAACTGTTTCAAAAAAACCTTTTCAAAAACTGCACCCAGGTGCAGAAACTATCAAATTGAACAAATATGAGTTGCTCAAGAAGGATGGAATTTTAAATTGAGGGGAAGTCTAAAAGCTAGATCTGAATAAGTTAGGATAAATAAACCTGACACTTAACTGTATTCAAATATAAAGCATTGGGTGGCGCCTGTGGCTCAAGGAGTAAGGCACCAGCTCCATATGCTGGAGGTGGCAGGTTCAAACACAGCCCTGGCCAAAAAAATGCAATAAATAAATAAATAAATAAATAAAAAGTAACAAATATTCAAAACAAAACAAAAAACAAATATAAAGCATTGAATAATAATGTTAGCCAAGGGCTAGGCGTGGTGGCTCACACCTATAATCCTACCACTCTGTAAGGCGGAAGAGGGTGGATAGCCTGAGCTCGTGGGTTGGAGACCAGCCTGAGCAAGAGGGAGACCCTGTCTCTAAAAATAGCCGGGCATTGTTGGGGGCTCCTGTAGTCCCAGCTACTTGGGAGGCTGAGGCAAGAGAATCACTTAAGCCCAAGAGTTTAAGGTTGCTGTGAGGCAATGACACTCTACTGAGGGTGACATAGTTAAGACTCTATCTCAAAAAAAAAAGAAGTGATGTTACCCAAAATGCCCACATTTTCAACTCGCAGCAAATGACTTAAGGTAAATTACAACAAAATTTAAAATAAAATGAATGGTCACCAACAGGATTTTTTGGAGGGGGCATTTTAGTTACAGAGACGTTTATAAATCTTTAATATTTTAGGAGAGGGATACCACCATTCAGAATAAGGGGTTATTTCCCAAAATGCTGAATTTCTCAGTTTTCTGTGTTTTTTGTTTTTCTTTCTTTTTTAATTTTTTTTGAGACAAGGTTTTGCTTTGTTGCCCTTGGTAGAGTGCTGTGGCATCATAGTTCACAGCAGCCTCAAGCTCTTGGGCTCAAGTGATCCTCCTGCCTTAGCCTCCCAAGTGGCTGGGACTACAGGTGCCTGCCACAACACCCAGCTAGTTTTTCTACTTTTAGTAGAGAGACAGGGTCTTGCTCTTGCTCAGGCTGGTTTAGAACTCCCGAACTCAAGCGATCCATCTTAGCCTTGCAGAGTGGTGGAATTACAGACATCAGCCACTGTGCCCGGACTGTTCTCAGTTTTTAGAAAGAGGCCAAGTGTGTCTCCCCTGACCTTGCCCCTGGTCCCTGCCAGTCAAGTCTTCCCTGCACTTCCCGGGGGTCGGGGGGCGGGGGGGCATTTCATTCAAGTCATCTTTCCTCCAAGAGCTTAATGCACTGTCACATGGCTGTGCCTTTTTGTTGTTTGGTTTTCACACACAGATGCTACAGATTTTTATAAGATGAGACCTGTGGTGACTCTTAAGATGCAGGAATGGTTCAGGAAGCAGGATGACAGGGCAAAACCCTTAAAGAAATGGATTAAACAAAGCTATGATAAAGTATAACCCCAATGGGCTGCTTGAAAGCATTTTGCCTTTTGGAAAATGGAAGCACCGTAGCAATTTCAGCTTGTTCTTGCCTCTCTGGGAAGTCACAAAAGCAATATTTTCCACCCTAAAGATTTTCCTGTCTCTGCTAAAATGATTTGCTGATGGCTCCTATTTTCCTACATGGAGCCGTGCTTTCTGAACACCATCTCGTCCACGTAGGCTTGGTAATAGACACGCATGGAGCCTCACCTTTGAGAGAAATTACTGCAGACAAGAGCAGGCAGGGCTGTAACCAGGTGGCCGTGTCTGGATCTCCCGGGATGTGTTTAGTATTCTATGAATGTCGTCCTTAAAAACCGCATGGCTGCAAGGACCCAGCTAGGGCTGCCTCCCATCTTGCTGTGCAGCTCTCGTGGCGCACACATTCTGAATCTCAGAGACTGCTCGGAGGTTTGTAGCTGAAACGTGAGCTGCGTTTGCAGGTAAATCCGAGTTTAATTCTGTGCCTGGTTGCTCACCTTAGAGATGCTGCTTGTTGCCCGCGTTTTTCTGTTTGTCCTTTGGCAGCAGATTTGCTAGCAGTGTGTGGTTTGGTGCAGAAAATGACTGCTCCTTGAGAAGGTAAAAGGTGGCCCTACATTCCCCATGAGTTTAAGCTGTGTGACACTGCCTCCTTTCCTTTTTTTTTTTTTTTTCTCTTAATTGAGACAGAGTTTCACTCTGTTGCCCTGGGTAGAGTGCTGTGGTGTTGTCATAGCTCACAGCAACCGATAACTCCCGGGCCCAAGTGATTCTCTTGCCTCAGCCTTCTGAGTAGCTGGGACTACAGGTGCCTGCCACGAACTGCTAGCTAGCTTTTCTATTTTTAGTAGAGATGGGGTCTCATTCTTGCTCAGGCTAGTCTCAAACTCCAGAGCTCAGACGATCCACCTGCTTCTACCTCCCAGAGAGCTGGGAACACAGCTGTGAGCCGACTCAGCCTCCCTATGTTATTTTTTTCCAAACCCCCATGCCCTTCCGCCTGCCACTTGACTTTGGCTCAGTAAGACAGAATGGGACAGCCCAGCAGGAATTAGTGGACCTGGGTCTGGGCTAGGCTCTGGTCACAGCCGCTCTGTACGTGGCCCTCTACCTGAGCCTCAGCATCCCACCATGCAGTGAGCAGGTTCGGGAAAATCATCTGCCCCCTTGTCTTTACTCAGTGATGTTGACACAGCAGACTGTGTCTGCTCTGAGGCCGAGGCGCGCCTGGGTAGCTTTCTTTTTTTTTTTTATTTTTTGCTCCCTGTATACTGTTAAAGACCTGATTCCCATCTGATAGCACTACCAGCCTCCCAATTCTGATCACTAATGGGGGAAATGGGCACACCCTCATCCTCATCTATCCCTTAGGACCCGTGTCTGCCTACACCTGCCCAGAACAAATGCTAGGAAAATGAAAATGTCAATTAAGCGGTTGCTACAGCAACCTAATGGCATGTTTGCTGCTACATTTTCAGCGTTGTGATGGGTTTTTCTGAGTTGGTTGAAGTCCTCATTTGTCGTCTCCCTCCCCAACTCTGTGGCCTTTCCACACACACTGTGCACATGCTGTGTACACTATACACACTGGTCAAAAAAACAGTGCCTATGATGCACCTTTAAAGGGCTGAGATGAAAGCCAGAAAAATGTTTTGGGGGTAAGAGTGTATATTTGTTTTCTCTTATACCTTTTTGGATAGTTCAATGAGACAGAGGGAATTTTTAGCCTAAGACCAGAATAATTCTACCATTAATTGCCTTCTTGACTTTGGATCGGCTCTCTACTTCTTTTTTTTTTTTTTCTTTTGAGACAGATTCTCACTCTGTCACCCTGGGTAGAGTGCCATGACATCAGCCTACCTCACGGCAACCTCAAACTCTTGGGCTCCTGTAATCCTCTTGCCTTAGCCTCTTTGAGTAGCTGGGACTACTGGCACTCACCACCATACCTGGCTAGTTTTTCTGGTTTTAGTAGAGACAGGGTCTCACTCTTTCTCAGGTTGGTCTCGAACTCCTGAACTCAAGCAATCTGCCTGCCTCAGCCTCCCAGAATGCTAGGAGTATAGGCAGGAGCCACCATGCCCAGCAAACTCTCTAACTCCTTGAGCCAGTGGTTTAGCTCTTTGTTAAGAGAAAATAAAGTTCTTAGCCTTTCCAAGGGGCTCTGATGAAGACCAATGAGGAATTGCCTGTACCAACCTTTGTGTTCCCCTGAGAATTGTAACCTGAGGGCTGGGTGCAGGCTGCTGGCTGGGTTTCACTCTGGAGCCCTGAGCATTCTGGGTTGGGAGCAAGGGCTTAGAGACAGGTGCCCGGGCTGGTGTGGAGTTTCGCTAGCCACAAAATTTTGGGTAATCACTTAATTCCTCTGTTCCTGCTGTATGAAACAGTGCTGACAAGAGCATGCTTAGCTCTTTGGGTCGTTCCGATAATTTAATAAAATACCATAGAGTGCTGGCCTGGACTATGTGTACCCATAAATGTTTGCTCTTATTAATATTGGTCACTATGGAAAATCCACAAAGGAAAACGGTACTACCAGATTCGCATCGTGGGAAGATAGGTGCTTTAACTTTTTTAAAAATTTCTTTCAGTTTTTGGCTGGGGCTGGGTTTGAACCCACCACCTCTAGTATATGGGGCTGGCACCCTACTCCTTGAGCCACAGGAACCACTCACTTTAACTTTCCATACTTGTGTCTTTGTTGCTTTTTGAGATTTGTTCCAGCTTCCTCTGTCAGGGCAGGCTAGGATCTAAGAAACACATTCATTTTCTCTCTGTTGTTCAATGAGCCGACTTGATTTTGATATACATTTGAAAATGTTGTTTTCAAAACAAGTTGATTTTTCTTTTCCCGTTGCCAAAACCTTCTGATGAAATCGCCCATCACTGACTCCTCCAATATCGGTGCCGCGAGGGGAGAGGCAGCATCTCTCCCATGACTCTGCCTAGAACAAAAGAAGGAACCGACCTCTGTTCTTACTCACAGGGTGGAGGGGCCTGCGGGGAGTCAGTCAGCCTTGGCAGAGAGAAAATCACAAGATACAAGCTTTTTTGTTGCTTTTTTTTTTTTCTCCTCCTGAATTTTACTATCACATCCGGGCATCTCCCACTGTTTCTAAGATCTACCTCCTTAGAGCAGAAGGCTGAGCAGCAATGATGGCAAAGGTCTGAGCATTGCTAAGTGACTGGCACTTCTGGAGAGCTGTGTCTGACAGAGGACCCCAGTCTGTAACGCCATTCTGGATGGCATCTAAAGGTATTTTTGTTTTACAGAGAATTCAGAGTTTCAACACTGAAAGAAAAAGGATCCGGGTGAATATTTTGTTCAATAATGAATGAACTGTATAACGTGTGTAACCTTTGCAATATTTTTTTTTTAATGTGTTAAAAATGTCAGAGCAGTTTGCTCAGATAGGAACTGATGTTTCTGAGGTCTAGAATAGTTAAAACAAGGAGAGCCCCATTCAAAAACAGCACTGAGAGATTATTTTCACAGATGGTAACCTTTAGTAATGTTCTTTGCAAATAATTTATTTAATAATGTGCTCGTAAGGTATAGTGTGTGTACGCCTTTAAAATTGGGCTGAACAACAACAAAAAATTGGGCTGAACATGGTGATTGCAATCCATACATGTAATCTTAGGACTTTGAGACCAAGGTGGGAAAATCTCTTGAGGCCAGGAGTTTGAGACCAGCCTGGGCAATATAGCAAGACACCATCTCCAAAAAAGAGAAAAAGTTCAAAAAATTAGCGGGGTGTGGTAGTATGCACCTGCAGTCCTAGCTATGTGGGAGGCTGAGGAGGGAGGATCACTTGAGCCCAGAAGTTTAAGGCTATAAGAAGCTATGATCGCACCATTCCACTCCAGCCTGAGTGACAGAGTGAGAACCTGTCTCCAAGTTAAATAAAATTAAAATGGTAAATGCATTCCTAAATATTGAATATCATTAAACTAACTGGATGTGATACCACTTTAAAAATCACTACTGAAAGGCTGGGTGTGGTGACTCATACCTGTAATCCTAGCATTCTGGTAGGCCAAGGTGGGTGGATTGCTTGAGCTCAGGAGTTCAAGACTAGCCTGAGCAAGAGTGAGACCCCATCTCTAAAAACTAGCTGGGTGTTGTGGCAGGCACTTGTAGTTCCAGCTGCTTGGGAGGCTGAGGCAAGAGGATCTCTTGAGGGCAAGAGGATCTCTTGAGCCCAAGAGTTTGAGGTTGCTGTGATCTATGATGCTATAGCACTCTACCCAGGGTGACAAAGTGAAAATCCGTCTCTAAATAAGTACGTAAATAAATAAATACATATATATTTTCTAGGTCTGGCCTCAGGCTCCTTTGGAGAGAGGTGGCTGTTAATTCCTTTTCAGTAATTTTAGTGCACCCCTCCCCCAGGTGTCATCAGAATGGGAAACTCACTCAAAGTCAGGGCAGGGGTTCTGTACCTCCATGTCATGGTCTCTGATGCAGAAACCATGGGTGTCTCAACCTTTGGGAGTCTGTGGGGGCTGCTTCCAGGCAGAGTGTGTTTGAGGCACCAGCCTGGGATGTGGGTGCAAGGTCACTGCTCCTGGTGTACAGCCCTGCTCCTCAGCACAGGGTTTGTCCCTATAGAAGGGACTCTTCCCTGGAGTGCTGGACTTCGTACACTCCCATAGCTATGGTTAAACTGTGCTCAAGAATTAGGGAGGCTCGGCGCCTATAGCTCAACCGGCTAAGGCGCCAGCCACGTACACCGTAGGTGGCGGGTTCAAATCCCCAACCCGGACCCGCCAAAACAACAATGACAGCTGCAACCAAAAAATAGCCAGGCGTTGTGGCAGGCGCCTGTGGTCCCAGCTACTTGGGAGGCGGAGGCAAGAGACTCGCTTGAGCCCAGGAGTTGG
>CAUYQS010078337.1:0-10446 GCA_963574585.1 Otolemur crassicaudatus
CCACAACGCCCGGCTATTTTTTGGTTGCAGCCATCATTGTTGTTTGGCGGGCCTGGGCTGGATTCGAACCCACCACCTTAGGTGTATGTGGCTGGCGCCTTAGCCACTTGAGCCACAGGCACCGAGCCTTATTTTTAAATACTGTTAATTTTTCTGATTTTTAAAATAATAAAGGTGGCTCAATGCCCATAGCTCAGTGGTTAGGGCACCAGCCACATACACCAGGGCAGGCAAGTTCAAACCTGGGCAGCGCCTGCTAAACAACAATGACAACTACAACAACAACAAAAATGTGCATTGTGGTCGGGGTCTGTAGTGCCAGCTACTTGGGAGGCTGAGGCAAGAGAATCTCTTAAGCCCAAGAGTTTAAGGTTGCTGTGAGCTGTGACACCATATCACTCTACTGAGGCGACATGGTGAGACTCTGTCTCTAAATAAATAAATAAACAAATAAATACATACTATTGGGAGGTGCCCGTAGCTCAGTGAGTAGGGCACTGGCCGCATACATTGAGGGTGGCAGGTTTGAACCCGGACCAGGCCAGTCAAAAAACTGCAACAAAAAAATAGCTGGGTGTTGTGGCAGGTGCCTATTGTCTCAGCTACTTGAGAGGCTGAGGCTAGAGAATTGCTTAAGCCCAGGAGTTTGAGGTTACTGTGAGCTATGACACCACGGCACTCTACTAAGGGTAGAGTCTCCAGGAGACAAAATAAATAAATAGATAAATAAAAGAAAGAAAAAAACACAAACTATCCAAATCCTAACATACAATGACTACTATTTGGTCTGCTTTTCCAGAAATATTTATATATTTCTTGTACAAAATTAGGTTTGTGTTTTTTTTGTTTGTTTGTTTGAGACAGAGTCTCACTTTGTCACCCACCTTAGGGTGAGGTGGCATCATGGCTCACAGCAACTTCAATCTCTTGGGCTCGGCCTGGTGCCTATGGCTCAAGCGACTAAGGCGCCAGCCACATACACCTGACCTGGTGGGTTCGAATCCAACCCAAGTCTGCCAAACAGCAATGATGGCTGCAACCATAAAATAGCCGGGCATTGTGGTGGGCACCTATAATCCCAGCTACTTGGGAGGCGGAGGCAGGAGAATCGGTTGAGCCCAGGAGTTGGAGGTTGCTGTGAGCTGTGATGCCACAGCACTCTACCCAGAGCGATAGCTTGAGACTGTCTCAAAAATAAAAAATAAAAAAAATCTTGTGGGCTTAAGCAATTCTCTTGCCTCATCCTTCCAAGTAGCTGAAACTACAGGCACCTTCCACAACACCCGGCTATTTTTAGAGACGGGGTCTCACTCTTGCTCAGTCTGATCTCTAACCTGTGAGCTCAGGGCAATCCACACGCCTTGGCCTCCCAGAGTGCTAGTTTTGGGGGTTTTTTGAGACAGTCTCACTTTGTCATCCTCGGTAGAGTGCTGTGGTGCCTGGCCTTTGGGTGTGTTTTTTTGTTGTTATTTTGCAGTTTTGTTTTTTTTTTTTTGCAGTTTTTGGCTAGGGCTGGGTTTGAACCCACCACCTCTGGCATATGGGGCCAACACCCTACTCCTTTGAGCCACAGGCGCTGCCCAGGATGTGTATTTTTTATTTAGATGTGTCTTTTGTTTGTTTAAACTTTCTGGTGTATGTTACAGTGTGTAAAAATATTCAAAAACCAATATTTAGGCAGGGTGTGGTGGCTCACACCTGTATTCCTAACACTCTGGGAGACTGAGGCAGGTGGATTGCCTGAGCTGAGGAGCTAGAAAACAGCCTGAGCAAAAAAGATAACCTGTCTCTACTAAAAATAGAAAAAAAACCTAGCTGGGCATCATGGTGGGCACCTGTAGTCCTCGCTACTTGGAATTGCTCGAACCCAGGAGTTTGAGGTTGCTGTGAGCTATGATGCCACAGCACTCTACCCAGGCCAACAGAGTGACACTCTGTCTCAAAAAAAAAAAAAAAAAAAAAAAAAATGTGTAGTTTTGATGGAGTAACTGAAAGTAACTGGCCTGGCTCTATTACCTGCCAGATATATGACCTTGGGCTAGTCACTAAATCTTTCTGAGCTCAGTTGCCACACCTGTGAAATGGAATTTACAGTGGTAGGAGGATCAAATAAAGGGTTGTATAGGCAAAACCCCCCCCAGGTGCCGCCAGCTGGTGTTCTGTGTCCTGTGGATGGTAGTGGTGCTCTGGCAAGGGCAGTGACTAGGAAAAGGCTTTGGAGACTGAACTGGAGACTTGTATGGGAGTGGCACTCTGAACTCCTGACCTGTGAGAAAGGACTAGGTTTCAGGACCAGGGTAAGTGTAGGAGGGGCCTGTCACCCAGGGAAACAGCTCTGTGGTGGAGCAGCTGAGGTGCAGCTGGGCCTGTGGCCTGGGAGGCAGTCTTGTGGGTGCCTCCCACCCCAGCCCACACCTCAGGTCTGCAGCTGGGTCCTGCCTTCTTTTGGATGGGCGATGGCTAGGACATGGCTGCTGCTTCTCCTAGCCCTTGGATGTCCAGCCATGCCCAGAGGTGAGCCCACTTTTTTTATCCCTCTCTGTCCCCCTTAGTCTATCCGAGCCCATCACCTCACTCTGGGCCTCCCTGGGTATTTATGGGTTACAGGGAGGCATGAAGAGAGCCATTCTCTTCCTGGGGAGGGTCTCGCCAGAAGCCCGCTGTCCCATTCCCCTTGTATTTTACGCCCCAGCCACCTTGTTCTGGGTCCCCAGTTCCTCCTGCCCTGGAGTCCACAGTGTCAGTATGCCTCTTGGAGGTATACAGAAATAAGAGCAAAGTGGATAGGTATCCATGGAAGTTGGGGGTTAGAGTAGCCACGGTCCTGTTACATGACATGGAATGATAGGACATGGGGAACATTGTGAGGTTCCCCTCCTTTTTGCCCTTAGCATGCCCCATTCCACCAGGGCCCAGGGCTTCTCAAATTCACTCCCTGCTCCCCTTTATCATGGGCTCAGGAAAGGTCCCAAGGCCTCTTCCTAGGGCATTTATCTCTAGCCCTCCAAAGATTAAGGCTGGAGCCAAAAGCACTGAAGTTTTGAAAGGAAAATTCTAACTTCATTTAAAAGCATGTGCACATTTGCATGTGCGTGGTGGGGGAAGAGCCTTGACTTTTGAGGGCCTTTGTAAGCTGGCCCCCAGTAGGTGAGTAGAGTAAGACCCTATCTCAAAAAAGAAGGAAGGAAGGAACAGATAGAGTAAGGGAGAGAGAGAAGAAAGGGGGAAAAGAAAAGAAAAAGCTTTCTTGAGTATCCTTCACCCCTACCTCCCTATAAGATTCTCTGGCATCCTTTCCTATACTCTGGGGTATTTCTTTAGCCCTGCTACCCCTAACTCATGGTGTGTTTGCAGATTCTAACACTGGAGACTTATTTATATGAAAAAAATCAAAATATTCAGAAATAACATTTTATTATATATTAAATGAGTTATCTTTACTGTTATGAAAAAGATTATTGAAAATCAGGACTATTCTGGAAAATACATAACAAATGTTTGTAGTATCCATATGACATAGTTTTTAATATATAATTAAATAATAGACCTGTACTTTACATGGATGAACTGTATGGTATGCAGATTATATCTAAACCATGCTGTTAAAAAAAAAAAACAAAAAAACCTTCAGACCTACAGAAAAAAACTGAGGATCATACAATGAATACCCATCTACACTCTACCTAGATTAACAAATGGTCAACATTTACCATAGTTGACTAAGATTTTTAAAATTTTTTTTAAATTATTTTTTGTTGTTCTTGCTGTGGTTATCATTGTTGTTTAGCAGGCCTGGGCCGGGTTTGAACCCACCAGCCCCCGTGTATGTGGCTGGTGCCCTAACCACTGTGCTACAGTGCCAAGCCTGAATCAGACTTTTTCAAAAAGAAACAAAAAGTTTCTTGAAGCCCCCTTTGAGCTTATTCCAGATCCTATTTCCTCCCCTTCCTCCCTGGAAGTAACCACTCTCTGGAGGCTGGCACAACAGTGTTATAACTGTTTATTTGTGCATTTGCTATCTTTCCTATGAGACTGGGTTCTCTGACTTATCCCATTTTAGTGCCTGGCACAGAAAAGGACTCAGACATGATAAACAGATGGACAGAATGATGGATGAGTAGAAGGATAGACATACAGATAGAAGGTAGAAAGAATAGATGAAAGATAGATGGATGATGGAAGAAAGGATGGGTGAATGAAAGGATGGAAAGACAAAGGAAAGGAAGGGTGGTTAGATGGGTAAATGCAAGTGAGGAGGGATGGATACGTGGGTGGAAGAGTAGGTAGATGTGTGGTGAAAGGACAGATGTAAACATGGGAACCTAGAACCCGAGCCTACATTGAGATACTGGCCTGGGAGGGCACAGACTGGACTAGCACACAAAGGAGCATATCTTTTGCAGGTGTGGGCAGCACACCCTTCCCTTCCCTGGCCCCACCAATCACACTATTGGTGGATGGGAAACAGCAGATGCTGGTGGTTTGCCTGGTCCTCGATGTTGCACCCACTGGCCTTGACAGCCCCATCTGGTTCTCAGCTGGCAATGGCAGTGCACTGGATGCCTTCACCTATGGCCCCTCCCCAGCAATGGATGGCACCTGGACTAGGTTGGCCCAGCTTTCCCTACCCTCTGAGGAGCTGACAGCATGGGAGCCCTTGGTCTGCCACACTGGGCCTGGGCGCCACAGCAGGAGCACACAGCCCCTACAGCTGTCAGGTGAGGATGAAGCCTGGTCCTCCGTGGACATTTCCTGTCCCCTTCACATATTTTGGAAAGAGGATAAGGTTCAAAAAGGCAAGAAGGATGTCCAAGTGCTGACCATCCAGGTAAAGTGATTCCTGGGCTAAGGGTAGAATAGCCTCAGGGCCAGGAATCCCAAGATTTGCAGCTGCAAATCCAGCTGGTTCAAATCCAGGCTCTGCTACACGGGTTCCAAGAGATTATAATGCTTCCATCCACCTGGGATTGATGACACACACCATATTTCACCAAATATGTATGACACCCTGTAAGGAATGTTTGTAAAGACCAAACAAATTAGATAACAAATCAGTAGCATTTCCTTTGTTTCCTGTATACCAGCCATAGTTCTAAACACTTTATATGTATGAGGTAGGTCATATAATTTTACAGGCACAGGAAGGTTGAGTAACACGTCCAAAGTCAGCTATTTTTAGCACTGACCAGATGACTTACTTCCTTTTTCTGGATTATCTCAGTTTTGTCTTTTTTTTTTTTTTGTAGAGACAGAGTCTACTTTATCGCCCTCAGTAGAGTGCTATGGTGTCACAGCTCACAGCAATCTCCAACTCCTGGGCTTAGGCAATTTTCTTGCCTCAGCCTCCTAGGTAGCTGGGACTACAGGCGCCCACCACAATGCCTGGCTATTTTTTGTTGCAGTTTGGCCGGGGCCAGGTTCGAACCTACCACCCTCAGTATGTGGGGCTGGCGCCCTACCCAATGAGCCACAGTGCTGCCCTTGTCTTTTTTTTTTTTTTTTTAATTTTTTTTGAGACAGAGTCTCACTCTGTTGCCCAGGCTGGAGTGCCATAATTTAGAGCGAGCACTGGCTTGTGCTGGACACTTAGGCTGGTACTAGTTTTTTGATTCCCAACAACCTTGTGAAAGGTGCTTTGGAAAGGAACAGACCTATACTTGACTGCTACTGTATCTTCAGCTGTGCAACTTAGTTTTTCTTTTTTGAGACACAGTCTCACTCTGTTCCCCCTGGGTAGAGTCAAGTCATGTCACAGCTCATAGCAACCTCAAACACTTGGGCTCAACAGATCTCATCTCAGCCTCTCAGGTATGGACTATAGGAGCCCACAGTACCCAACTAGTTTATAGAGAAGGGAGTCTCACTCCGGTGGGGTTTTTTGTTGTTGTTGTTGTTGTTTGTTTGTTTGTTTGTTTGTTTTTGAGGCAGAGTCTCACTATGTTACACTCTACCTAGAGTGCTATGGCATCACAGCTCACAGCAATCTCAAATTCTTGGGCTTAAGTGTTTCTCTCGCCTCAGCCTCCCAAGGAGCTGGGACTACAGGAGCCCACCACAATGCCCAGCTATTTTTTGTTGGAGTTGTCATTGTTGTTTAGCTAGCCCAGGCCAGTTTCAAACGTGTCAGCCTAGGTGTATGTGGCTGGCACTATAACCACTGTGCTACGTGGGCGCCAAGCCAAGTGGGTCTCCCTCTTGGTCAGGGAGTCTCAAACTCCTGACCTCAAGCAATCCAACTGTCTCAGCCTCCCAGAGTACTAGAATTATAGGTATGAACCACTGCACTCGGCCCCAATTTTTCTATTTTTAGCACAGACAGGGTCTCACTCTTGCTGGGACTGGTCTAATTTCTAAGCTCAAGCAATCCTCCCACCTTGGCCTCCCAGAGTGTTAGGATTATAGGTGTGAACCACTGTGCAGGGGCCTAGTTTTCTCATTGTTGAATGAATGTCCTGAATTCCAACAATGTTGCTAAGAGACTTGGTTCCTTATCTGAAAGCACTGAGACATCTCAGTTTTCCAGGGCCCAGAACAGGGGACAATGGAGAGTGAAGGATATTTGGAGAGGACTTACAGTAAATGGCCTCAGGGTTTCTGCTGCTGTTTTTTTGTTCTATTTAATTTAACATGCCTTGGAAGCCACCCCGTGCCAGGGCTTGGGCATAGTGTTGGGATGTGGAATGCAATGGCCAGGCCTTGCCTTCCAAGTGTATGGCCCTTCCCAAAGAACTCACTCTTTTATCCTTGTTCCATAGGGGAGGCTTCTACAGCCAGGACTTGTCCCCTGGAGTCTCTCAGTGGTGAGTACTTGGGACGAGAGTTGGGGAATAAGAGCCTGGGGACCATGACCTTGGGTCTAGAGGTGGAGCACTGAGCTCTGGCCTGATGGGTACCATGCAAGGAGTTGACACGTATCCCATGAAGAGGTTTCCTTGCTAGGTTGGGGCACTGGGTAGGCTGGACCTTAGTCTACCCTAGGATAAGATTAGGGTGGATCCTCTGATCCCAGCCTAACTCCTGGACATCAGTTCAGAAGCATGGATGACAGCTAATAGAAAAGTCTTTTCTTTTAATTAATTAATTTATTTATTTACTTACTTTTTTGAGACAGAATCTCACTATGTTGCCCTCAGCAGAGTGCTGTGGTATCACAGCTCATTAGCAACCTCAAACTCTTGGGCTCAAGCGATTCTCCTGCCTCAGCCTCCCAAGTAGCTGGGACTACAGGCGCCCACCACAACGCCCGGCTATTTTTTGTTGCAGTTGTGATTGTTGTTTAGCAGGCCCAGGGCCCCTGATTGTTGGGGAATAAAGTAAGATGAAGGCTAGTAAGGTACTTATGACCAGTAAAACCTGAGGTTTGACGCCAGGAAGGACTTTCCCTGGAGGAGGGAAGCGATGGGAAGAGGACATGGCAAGGGCAGATGACAAGGGCCCCCCCCTTCGGTGGACATTCTTCCCTGGCCAGGGCGGGGGGTTCCTGCAGTCTCCTAACCCGCTCCTCCTGGCGCAGGGCTGCCGGGCCAGGCGCTGCGGCTGGGGGCTCTGCGGCTGCTGCTCTTCAAGCTGCTGCTGTTTGATGTGCTCCTGACCTGCAGCCGCCTCTGCGCCCACCCGCCACCTTCTCCTCCCGCGCCCATCGCCCGCCAGCCAGCCCGCAGCTCCCACCGGCTGCTCTCGGACGCAGTGACAGAACAACAAGGAGCTGCCCGCTCACCCGGCTGGCCTCGGCCGCCGTTGCATCCCCGGGACAGCTGCTGCAATCCCACGCGAACGGGTCGGCAGCCCGGGAGCCCGGTCTGGGAGGAAAGGACGTTTCCTACCCGCCGATCTTGGGGCTGGTGTTCATGATCTGCCTTCACTACTCTGTTCTCAAGTCTAGGAGCACTATTTTTTTTTTTTTTTTTGATACAATCTCACTCTGTTGCCCTGGGTAGAGTGCCAGGGCATCATCACAGCTGGCAGCAACCTCAAACTCTTGGACTCCGGCAATCCTCTTGCCTCAACCTCCCAAGTAGCTGGGGCCGGCTAGTTTTTCTATTTTTATGTACAAAAGCGTCTCATTCCTGCTTAGGCTGGTCTCAAACTCCTGAGCTCCAGCAATCCACCTGCCTGGGCCTCCCAGAGTGCTGGGATTTTGGATGGGAGCCACCACACCCAACTCTCTAGGAGCAGTTTTTTTTTTTTTTTTTGAGACAGACCCTCAAGCTGTCCCCCTGGGAAGAGTCCAGTGCATCACAGCAACCTCCAATTCCTGGGCTCTAGTGAGTCTCCTGCCTCAGCCTCCCAAGTAGCTGGGACCACAGGCACCCACCACAACGCCAAGCTATTTTTTAGTTGCAGCCATCATTGTTTCATTGTTGTTTGGCTGGTCCGGGCTGGATTCGAACCCGCCACCTTAGGTGTATGTGGCTGGTGCCTTGGCCACTTGAGCCACAGGCACTGAGCCTCTAGGAGCAGTTTTTGCATTTGATCTGCCTCCTCCTGCAGGCCAGAGCTTCCTGGGGACCAGGCTCTGCCTCCACATCAGACTGAGGGCTTTCTGAGGAAAAAGGCTGGGTCTTTCTCATTAGACTGAGGCCCTCCAGGGTGGGGATCCACCCCGGTACTGGGACATTTGAGGTTCAGATAACTGAGAACAATTAAAGAACTTAACTGACACAAGCAAATGAAAAATATTTGAATTCATGTCTGTCCTGGGTGGAGGGAATTTGCAGTTAGAGGGAGCAGAAATCCAAAAAGGCAAGCTTGCAGAAGAGGGTTTCCTGAGAATGAGAACTGGAGAACTGTGGAGTGGGCTGGCAGTTGGAGAGTAAACGATCCCATCTCTATCTCCTTCCCCCACAGCCAGGCAGTGGGCAAAGCTGCCTGTCTCCTCACCCTGGCCCAACCTCTGTGAGAGGTCAGGGCAGGGAGCCCAGAAAGTCAGGAAGGTGGGTGCTGGGCCTCATGTGAAGTCATGTACAGACTGGACAGAAATGAGCAGGGCCAGGATTCCCAGGTAACACAATTGTTTCTAATGCCAAGAGCATGAGATGGTAATTCCAAACTTACAGGTTATTAATCAATTAAGGACCATTATTCATTTGACAGGTATTCATTGAGCATCAATTCTGATCCAGGTAATAAAGAGTTTGGCTTTTGGGGTTTGGTTTTGTTTCCTAAAGAACATTCTTACGCTGGCAGAATATGAAGCTCCCACCATGGAGTATAACCTGTGTGTCCCAAGAATTTCTGGGTGCTCGCATATGAATCCATATGTCCCCTGCGTACTACAGGGCAGTCTGATGGATCAGTGGCCCCACCTTAGTGTACCTTCTCCCAAGATGGGGATGGGGAACTAGGCTCCAACATCTCTCCATGGTATCAATGATGTATCCAGTTTCCCCAAGCCTCTGTGCTTTCTTAGCTGCTGTTCTATAAAAACCCTCACTGCCTCCTTTACTGTTCCTCTCTCACCAGTTTATAAGGAGATTTTCTTTCTGTTTTTTTGTTTGTTTGTTTGTTTGTTTGTTTGTTTTTGCTTTTTGAGACAGAGTTTCATTATGTTGCCCTTGGTAGTAGAGTTCCATGGCGTCACAGCTCACAGCAACCTCAAACTCTTGGGCTAAAGTGATTCTCTTGCCTGAGCCTCCCAAGTAGCTGGTATTACAGGCGCCCACCACGGTGCCCGGCTATTTTTTTGTTGCAGTTGTCATTGTCAGTTAGCTGACCCCGGCCAGGCTGGAACTCACTACCAGCCTCGGTGTATGTGGCTGGCACCATAACCACTGTGCTATGGGCACCGAGCCAGCCTATAGTTTTATTTTTTAAATAAGTGTGATGGGCACACTTATAACCCTGACTTAACATAACAAAATTGATACATGTATCCCCAGAGAGTAAAAGTATCAAAAAGAAAAAAAAATTGATACATGTAACTAAAAACATTTGTACCCCCATATTTTATTAAAAAAAAAAAGATGGGGGCAGTGCCGGTAGCTCAAAGGAGTAGGGTGCCAGCCTCATACACCTACACCGGAGGTGGTGGGTCCAAACCTGGCCCCGGCCAAAAACTGCAAAAAAAAAAAAAAATGGTAATTTTTTTTTTTTTGAGACAGAACCTCAAGCTGTTGCCCTGGGCAGAGTGCTGTGCCATCACAGCTCACAGCAACCTCAAACTCCTGGGCTAAAGTGATTCTCCTGCCTCCACCTCTCAAATAGCTGGGACCACAGGCTCCCACCACAACGCCTGGCTATTTTTTGGTTGTAGCTGTCATTGTTGTTTGGCGGGCTTGGACTGGATTTGAAACCGCCAGCTCAGGTGTATGTGGCTGGCGCCTTAGGTGCTTGAGCCACAGGCGCTGAGCCAAAAAATGGTAATTTTATGTGAAGAGTATTTTGCCACAATTTAAAACTTTTTCAAAAGGTAAACAGAGAGGCTGAGGCGGGTGGATTGCTTGAGGT
>CAUYQS010078342.1:0-24700 GCA_963574585.1 Otolemur crassicaudatus
GACAGAGCCTCAAGCTGTCCCCCTGGGTAGAGTGCCGTGGCATTACAGCTCACAGCAACCTCCAACTCCTGGGCTCAAGTGAGTCTCCTGCCTCAGCCTCCCAAGTAGCTGGGACCACAGGCGCCCGCCACAACGCCTGGCTATTTTTTTGGTTGCAGCCGTCATTGTTGTTTGGCGGGTCCGGGCTGGGGATTTGAACCCGCCACCTTAGGTGTACGTGGCTGGCGCCTTAGCCGGTTGAGCTATAGGTGCCGAGCCTGTACTTAGAATTTTATGGTTCCAACCATATTATATGCTACTCATTTGTACAGACCATTTAAAATCTTATATATAATAAGTATGGTGGCTCAAACCGGTAATCTTAGCACTTTAGGAGACTAAGCGGGTAGGACTACCCAAGGCCAGGAGATCAAGACCAGCCTAAGCAAAACCCTCTCACTATACAAGATACAGAAAAGAACCAGGTGTGGTGGCATATGCCTATAGTCCCAGCTACTCAGGAGGCTGAGGCAGGACGACTGCTTTCCCAGAAGTTTGAGGTTGCAGTGTATTATGATTATGCCACTGTTCTCGAGCCTGGGCAGAGTGACACTCTGTCTCAAAAACACAACAAAAACCAAAACAAACCATGGAAAGATTGTTCTTATGCCAGTGCCACATAACTGAGTTTTAGTCCTTGCTCTGGCAGTAAGTTCCTACTGAGCTTGCTGCAGGCCATGGACGAACAATTGACCACCTCTGGCTTTGGTCTGTCATCAGTGAAACTTGGAACCTTTATGTGGCCCCTGGGAGAAATAGGCAGAGCACCCCCACAAAAGCCCTTACCGTGGTCTCCTTCAGCTGCTCTTCTAACTTGACCTTCTCTTCTAAGAGAATCTTCTCTGTACAGGGAGGATCTGTCTTCTGTTCATTTTGACCCACATCTTCTTCCAAGTTCTGCCCATTGCTTTTTTGTTTTGTAGCTGTACACAACAACCGAGGAGAGGATCTAAAGAAAAGGCTACACATTAGAAAGGAAGACTTTGGGTTTTTGCTGCTTAAAGTCAGATGTATAACTTTAGAAATTTGGGATGATTCCAACTATTTGCTATTGACTTGTTAGGGAGAAAAGATCTAACAATGGCAAGTTATGTATGATACACTCTAAAGTAACTTCAGAGATAGAGTCAACTTGGACCTCAGCATGGACTTAATGGAGTAGCTACTTGGAAAAGTTGAGGCCCTCTGCTGATGCCAAAGATGGATGATCAGACATCTTGCCCACAGGGCTCTTACCGTCATGCTAAAAAGGGAAGATATCTACACACAAAGAACTGTAACTTGGGGTTTAAAGGTAATAAAAGAGGAAACCAAATGATTTAGGAGGTGGAGTAAGAGGACATACCTGGCTTTGGGAAAGGATCTGTAAGACAGGGAATAGTTACACATGTGGAGTCTGGTATGGACAGGAGAGATGTGCTTTAGGAAGAGGAAACTGCTTGGACAATAGCATGGAGACAGGAAAGAGGCATGTAAGGAGGAATTGTAAAGAACTTTTAGTACTGGAAATGGCTCAAGATTCTCCAATTTGATCCCCAAACGAAAAGGTTAAGTGATAAGCCCAAAGTCACAAATCCATTAGCGAGTGATAGTATAAAATCTTACAAACCCAGACTACTTTAGGATCAGCAGAGCCCTTTTTCATTATGCCATAGTCCAATCTGAGAATAAACTACATTCCATTTCCCTCCCAGACTGAGAGGTTAGTTACAGTGAGAACTATGACTACCATGCAGCTCTCTTGCCTCCCCATAAGTTGAGCACCTTCCACAAGACCACAATTTCAGAGATGCTGACTCAGCAATCATTTTCCAGCAATTAATTCCAAATACAAAACTACCAATTACTTGTGTCAAAAACCTTCTTACTCAAGTATTCTAAGTGAGTGACTACTTTTAGCTCCTATGTTGTTTTTTCTTTTGTTTTGTTTTTTGAGACAGAGCCTCAAGCTGCCTCCCTGGGTAGTAAAGTGCCATGGTATCACAGCTCACAGCAATGTCCAACTCCCGGGCCCAAGGAATTCTCTTGCCTCAGCCTCCCAAGTAGCTTGGGACTACAGGTGCCCACCACAATGCATGGCCATTTTTTGGTTGTAGTTGTCATTGCTGTTTGGCAGTCCCAGGCTGGATTCAAATCTGCCAGCTCTGGTGTATGTGGCTGGCGCCTTAGCTGCTTGAGCTACAGGCGCTGAGCCTGTTTTGTTTTTTAATATTAATGTATCTTAACAAAGCTGGCACTCACCCCTTAATCACCTTCACTATAGGTGACTGTCACCTGGCTGCCTGGTCTCCTCATCCAAGTGAATTCTTTCCTTAAGGAAAAAGACCAGAACCTGACCACACTCCGCCCAGTTTCTACCCAATGTTGGTCCCCAGTAGTTTCTCTAATCAATAATTCCGTCCTATACAACTCCTCCGACAGAGAAGATGCTAAATATCTGCCATAGTAACTTCAGAGGTAGAACCTTCAAAAAGCAAAAGCCACAGGTTAGAAGAAAAAAAGAATCACTGACTCTTGTGACCTTAAGCTGTAGAGCGTGCACTTGTCTAAATAAACTCCTCTGGCCCACAGCAGGGCAGACTCTATTGCTCTTTTGACCCCAGACGGCAGAGAGGTGTTGCTGGAGGAGGAGTAGGAACAGAACTTTCTCGAGTTCCTCTCTGGCCCTGGCCTTGGCCTTGAGCTGCGCGTTGCAGGTCGGAAATGAGTCAGTCATTGTAACTAGGGCGCACCCGGCCGGGTTCTGTCCCGCTGTGTGACCTTGGGCAAGTCTCGGGCTTGCTGGATTTTCCTTAACCACTGTAGTTGAGGCTGCCTCTGGACCCGTGAACATGCGTGCTGAGGACGTAGGTGGTGGA
The DNA here is from genome assembly GCA_963574585.1 of Otolemur crassicaudatus. Classification (NCBI taxonomy): domain Eukaryota; kingdom Metazoa; phylum Chordata; class Mammalia; order Primates; family Galagidae; genus Otolemur; species Otolemur crassicaudatus. The sequence goes on from CAUYQS010078342.1 coordinate 2,898, forward strand.
CGTGAGTGTGAGGTGTCGCCGCAGACGCTCGGCCACACGCACACGTGAGCCAACGTCCTTTCCGCTCCTCCCCGCGCTGCGGCGACTCTGTCCGCCCGACCAGAACGCACGTCTGCCCACGCTTCTCGGAGCCAGCTGCATTCTCGCCCTCTCCCGAGCCCCGTGCGGGCGCGGAACAGGTCTAGCGAGGGGGTCCCCGCTCCGCACCGGGAACCACGGGTCCAGGGACGCCCAGCTCCGGGGCTGAGGCCCCCAGCGGGATGCTCCGCACCGGAGAGCAGCGGGTCCGGGGATGCTTCACTCCGGGCCTGAGGCCGGGAAGGTGGCTCCCAGGGCCGGGAAGGGCGCAAAGCGGAGGCAACGCCGAGGAGCCGTGCTCCCTTCTGAGCCTAGGGAAGCAAGGTGCCCCTTACCTGAGGGACAACGTCAAAGCCGGGAGACTGCGCCGCGCTAGCCTCACACACTGAGCCGCCATGACCGCTGCTGGCTGCTGCCGTCACTGCGCACGCACTGGACATGCGCGTTGGCCAATGCCCCTTCTTCCCCGCCCCACTACTTCGCCCCAGCCAGTCCGTGAGCAGTTTTACTGTGATGAACAGATAGTAGTCACCAATAGTTACGGGGCACGGGAGTCAGAAGCGTCCCGGAGCCCAAGAAGAAGTGGAGGTGAAAGGTGAAGTGGGCAGTGGGAGGAGCCGCTGCCTGGGCGGGACGGGGTCGGCAGGAACCAATGGGGAGGAAGCATGAGAGCCCCTGGGCTGCGTCGGAGGGCCGCAGGGGAGGGACCAGGGTCTCCACCTCTACCAGTGAGTTTCGTTTCATTTTATTTTTAGAGGAAGGGTCTCGCTCCATTGCAGAGGTGCTGTGATAGCTCCTGCGGCCTTGATCCTCTGGAGCGATCCTCTCACCTCAGTCTTCCGAGTAGCCGGACTACAGATGTGCACCACCATGCCCAGATAAATTTTCTATTTTTTTAGAGACTGGGATCTCGCTGTGTTGAACTCCTGGGCTCAAGCGATTTTCCTGTCTCTGCTTCTCAAGAAGCTGGGATTACAGGTCTGAGTCACGGATCCCGGCCTACCAGTGAGTTTTAGTAAAACAAAAAACAAGATCCAGAAAGCAAGTGTGACCAAATGTTAGTTTTGATATTGAATGATGAGATCATGGGTGTTTGTTTTGTACTTTTCTATCGCCTTCAATTTTCTCAGAACACACAGACAACCCCCAATTAAGAACATCATATAGAAAAACTTGAGGACACAATTAAGGCTTCTAAATTTAGATGATTTTGTTAATCTGAATAGAGGTCAGTGATACTATAGCACATGCCCATGCACAAGGAGAAGTTCTGGAAAAGGAGGTGCCTCTTGTTCTTATACCATTGTGCTGTCCTGCCTTAGCACTCCTGGGTCTGCAGTGTAACCCTGACTGCCAGGATCCCAGGGCTGAATCCTGTAGCTTCTCCCAAGATCCCGGGGCTGGAATCCTGTGGCTTCTGCTAGGTTCCCAGGGCTGGAGCCTGTGGCCTCCAAAGTTGAGTACTACCTACTGTGTTGGGTTTGTGAGGACCAAACCTTTATCACTGGGCCGTGCTCCCGTTAGTGTCATTCATTAAACTAGGGCTGGTTGACCACCTACTGTTTGCCAGGTACTGTGCCACCTGCAGAAGGGGGCAAACAGCCAGATCCAGAATGTGGGAGGGTCTGTAAGACAAATGACACTGTTTATTAATTAATAACTAATTGCTAATTAATTCAAGCCTGGAGAGAAAAAAGGAACTGTTAAAGAATAAACGAGCTTAAAGACATGATTGAATTGAGTGTGCAGAACTTAATTGGATCATGATAGACAAACCAACTTTTACAAATGCATTTGTGAGACCATAGGGGAAATTTGAATGTAAACTAGGTATTAGATGATATTTGGGAGTTGTTGATATTTTGGTTAGGAAGTGATAATGGGTTGGTGTGGATGTAAAATGTCCCATTTGTTAGAGATGCCAAACATAAGTGTTTACAATAAATTGCCACAATGTCTGGAATTCAGCTTATAAATACTCCAGTAAAAAAAGAAAAAATGAGGATTAGGAAACACAGTGGCAAATATTGATAGTGGTTGAAGCTGAGTGGTGAATATTATAGGCACTAAGACTATTTTCTCTTCTTTTGAATATGTTTGAAATATTCTGAAATAAAAGTTAAAACAATATCTCATATTTCTCATTGACTCTGACCAAATCATGTAACTGTTTTCCACCTTGATCTACTTGCTGTAAAACTAGGATCTTATTTGTTGGGAGATTTAAAAGAGAAAAAAAATGTACATTTTCTTTGGGACTCAGATGGGCACCATGTAGCTCGGAGACCAGTGAACAGATTTGTAGCTGCTGTGTCTCAAAACAGAGGCAAGCACAGGTCTCTGAGCCAGATGTCATGCTGGGACCTAAAACCACCAAAGCACAATGCCATGCCCTGTATCTGTAGCCAAAAGGATTGGATTTCCCAGATCTGCCAGGAAAAGGCCTGCCCCCTTGTGGCCACATCAGGAACAGCTCCAAAGAGACTGCAGCTCTTGGGAACTTACCTGTTCAGGTAGTTCCCTGAGGTTTGGAACTTGACTGCCGTGCAGGGAGTCTGCGTGGAGGTGGAGCTGCTTGTACGAAGACTCCTGGATCAGCCATCTGAGCCTGTGGCCAGCAATGGGTATGGGCGGTGCAACTGGGGGTTGGGGCTGCAGGAAGAACAAACTGAATGGCACATTGTGCTCCCAACAAGGATGTGGTGGTGTTTAAAAAGGAAAAATTTCCTCAGAAGAAGATCATGCAGATGGCTTGACAGCATGTTGACTGTGGGTGTGAGGCTCGTAACAGCCAAGTGCCACCTGGACGCTAGTTCTGTGCTGGGTGCCTCAAAGGTGCCTTCTTGTGGATTAGTCCAAACATGGGTCCAGGAGGGAACCACTCAGCCAGGTGACATGACTTGAACAAGGTCGTGGTGGGAGAGACAAGGCAGAAACGTTTGTGTATTTCTCCTGATGGATTCCAGAATCTCTGTTGGGGCTGAAGCCAGAGCCTGCATCTGCCCACCCCAGAATGCCTGCTGCCATGAGCTGTGTTGTTATGTTCCCTCAGCAGACAACTGGGTTTTCATGCTTTTATTCAACTTATAATAGGTAAGCAAATTTAGAAAGATATGAGTATGATGTGTGTAGCAGACAATTCTAAAGATGGGCCTGAGACTACTCCAGATTAATCAAACGCTAATGCAGGTGCTGATCTGCAGAGGCTTCGAGGATTTGGCCTTGAGATTAGAGATCATTGGATGTGCTTGATCTTGTGAGCCCCTTAATAGCAAAGAGTTTTCTCCCGCTCGGAGCATAAAGCAAGGTCAAATGATTGAAAGCATGAGAAAGGCTGGAAATACCATTGCTGGTTTCAGTGTGGGAGGGATCAGTTGAGAAAGTATTTGGGGGCGGCACCTGTGGCTCAAAGGAGTAAGGCGCCAGTCCCATATGTCAGAGGTGCTGGGTTCAAACCCAGCCCCCGGGCCAAAAACTGCAAAAAAAAAAGAGAGAGAGAGAGAAGGTGTTTGGGTGACATCTAGGAGCAGAGGGTGGTCTCCCAAGGATAGTCAGCTGGGAGCTGGGGACTTCAGGCCTGTGGCTGCCAGGAGTTGGACTCTGCCAGTCACCTGACAGAGCCTCTGGGTAAGCCCAGCCTGACCCACACCTTGACTTTGATCTTGGGAGACCTAGAGGGGAGGACTTAGTTCAGGTCACTGAAGGCACATGGCAGTCCTGTGAGGCAGGCATTGCTTTTATTCTCCCACTTTAGTTTGGACTTCGGGACACAGAATAGATTCACCATAAACCTTGGTTCCTGTTATCATCAGCACGTCTTACTCTTGGTCTACTTCTGTGTGTTTGTTGAGGTGCTACATCGGGCCCCTTGGTGGAGAGGAACCGAGGTTCCCAGCCTAGGAGACACCCCTGGAGAAGGGAGCTTAACAGGCTGGCTGCAAATTCATTGCTGCTCCCCCAGGCACACTGGCTCCAAAGTGGGAATGATGCTATTGGTAGGAAAAATAGCAGCAGACGGGGCCACAGACGTTCAAGTTGAAAAACTTTCTCCAGAAAGAGCCAGACTTGACGAGAGGTGGTTTAATTAGGATAACCATTTGCAAAGGGAATGAGCAAATGCAGTTAATTAACAGCCATTTTCCTGAGAGCATTTGAACAAGCAATGTAGCCATCTGGATCTGTATCCAGGTGTAGCTCAGGTGCCTGCTGTGGGCATGGTCATCTCTTCCCTAATGCAGCCAGGGCAGCCAGAGAGGTGGGTGTGAGGGGGCCCTTGGCTGACCGGAAGGACAGCACAGGAGCAGGGAGGTGAACTCCTGGATCCTGAGGAGAGCTTCTTAGAAAGCCTGTGGACATGAGAGGTAATTTGAGTCTCACTCAAATTACAAAAGCTGATTAAATTGTTCTTTACAAGCCCACTGTGATTTGAACCCTCCTGTGTGTCAGTTGAATCAGTCAGGCCAAAAAAAAAAAAAAGAAAAGAAAAAATAATAATTGTGAGAAGCTCTCTTGGTGAGGATTGGCAGGAGGGAACATTTCTCATTATAAAAGTAATGGATGCTTATTATGGAAATGTTGGAAACTGTGAATGGCAGAGTTACTTGAGAATATTAGCCTCGGGTGGCACCTGTGGCTTAGTGAGTAGGGTGCTGGCCCCATATACTGAGGGTGGCGGATTCAAACCCAGCCCCGGCCAAACTGCTACAAAAAAAGTGGCAGGTTCCTGTGGTCCCAGCTACTTGGGAGGCTGAGGCAAGAGAATTACCTAAGCGCAGGAGTTGGAGGTTGCTGTGAGCTGTGATGCCATAGCACTCTACTGAGGGTGATAAAGTGAGACTCTGTCTCTACAAAAAAAAAAAAAAAAAAAAGACTATTACCCTCCCCACTTCTGTGTTCCTTTCTTTTGCCCATGTAGGACTCTGTCTCCTTGACTATGCCCTTGATTGACCCCAAACTCAGAACAGGAGCCAAAGGAATCCTGACTTTATGGTCCCAAAGGCTGTGATGCTAAGAAATATTGGGTCTCTTTGAATCTTGGTCTCTTTGTCTTTGGACTAATGACACTTGCATTACTGTGAAAAGCAAGTGGCTTGCTGCGTTTTCTTCCAGGTAGCGATCAGTTCAGCGATGTTGCCTGTCACTGTTGAGGGGATCCAGGCACTGGTGCCCCATGGATCTGATGTGTTTAGCACTTCTCATTCCTACAAAGCACTTCCAGATCCATCCCAATGTTGAAAATCCAGCTACAAATTAGCTTCATTTGCTGAGGTTGGATTGCTCTGGTTTTCTGTCACTTAATAGCTGATGGCCATCACCAAATAAGTCCTAAGGCCACACTTGAGGCAGGCATCACAACCCCAACTGACCAACAAGGGAGTGAATGGGCCAGGTCCCAGACCCTGTGCTCTTCCCAGTGTACAATTGTCATCTGGTGTCACTGTAATATCCTGATGTCCACAGTGCTCCTATTCTATGGTATCCTTTCAAGGGTCTCTAGTTGAGATCCCGAGGCCCAGATCCTCAGCCAGAGCTGCAGGTGGCCCCACACCGAGTGCCACCACTACCCCAGCTTGCCTCCCTGGGCAGGAGGGAAGTCAGGCAGAGGCACAAGTGGCCAAGCATTAATGTGTAGTGACAGAGACCCAGGACAATGGAGACGAGACCACCCACACATACTGGGCTGCTGCTGCTGAAACTTTTGCAGTTAATCTTGCTTGAGGTAGTGATAGTAACTTCAGCAACAACGATGGTGCAAATGAAAACAGCAGCCTCAATGCATCAAGCTGGCTTTGTGTGCTGGGATCTCAGCTTGCAGAAGGTGGGTGGAGAGTGGGGAGGCGGGGGCTTCATCCTGTTCCGGAGGGGTGGATGGAGTGTCAGCAAGGTTAATGAATGGTTTAAGGTCTCACGGTACAAAATGGAAAGAGATGGGGTGAGAATAGTATCTGACCTACTGCCCAGGGCTGATCAGGTTTACTAGAAAGACTAGCTACATCCTGGCCAGGATAAAATCCTCTGCATTATTTAAAAAAAAAATTATTTTAATTGTAAATAAATTGTAATAAATGAATATCTTCTTGCTAAAATTCAAATGCACAATAAAAGTCCCGATTCCTTACAGTAGCCACAGGGCTCAACTACTTTTAAAGGTTGTTATGTATCCTTCCACGTTTGTTCCCATGTGTTTGCTCACACACGCACACGTGTGTAGATAGATAGCTTTGTTATCCTTCCACGTTTGTTCCCATGTGTTTGCACACACACACACGTGTGTAGATAGATCGCTTTGTTATCCTCCCACATGTCCCCATGTGTTTGCACACACACGCACACGCGTGTAGATAGATCGCTTTGTTATCCTCCCACATATCCCCATGTGTTTGCACACACACGCACACAGGCGTGTAGATAGATCGCTTTGTTATCCTCCCACACGTCCCCATGTGTTTGCACACACACACGCACACGTGTGTAGATAGATCGCTTTGTTATCCTCCCACATGTTCCCATGTGTTTGCACACACACGCACACGTGTGTAGACAGATCGCTTTGTTATCCTCCCACATGTCCCCATGTGTTTACACACACACGCACACGTGTGTAGACAGATCGCTTTGTTATCCTCCCACACGTTCCCATGTGTTTGCACACACACGCACACGTGTGTAGATAGAGCGCTTTGTTATCCTCCCGCATGTCCCCATGTGTTTGCACACACACGCACACAGGCGTGTAGATAGATAGCTTTGTTATCCTCCCGCATGTTCCCATGTGTTTGCACACACACGCACACACGTGTGTAGATAGATCGCTTTGTTATCCTCCCACATGTCCCCATGTGTTTGCACACACACGCACACGTGTGTAGATAGATCGCTTTGTTATCCTCCCACATGTCCCCATGTGTTTGCACACACACGCACACATGCGTGTAGATAGATCGCTTTGTTATCCTCCCACATGTTCCCATGTGTTTGCACACACACGCACACATGCGTGTAGATAGCTTTGTTATCCTCCCACACGTTCCCATGTGTTTGCACACACACGCACACATGCGTGTAGATTGCTTTGTTATCCTCCCACATGTTCCCATGTGTTTGCACACACACGCACACGTGTGTAGATAGATCGCTTTGTTATCCTCCCACATGTCCCCATGTGTTTGCACACACACGCACACACGCGTGTAGATAGATAGCTTTGTTATCCTCCCACATGTCCCCATGTGTTTGCACACACACGCACACGTGTGTAGATAGCTTTGTTATCCTCCCACATGTTCCCATGTGTTTGCACACACACGCGCACGTGTGTAGATAGATCGCTTTGTTATCCTCCCACATGTCCCCATGTGTTTGCACACACATGCACACACGCGTGTAGATAGATCGCTTTGTTATCCTCCCACATGTTCCCATGTGTTTGCACACACACGCACACAGGCGTGTAGATCGCTTTGTTATCCTCCCACATGTCCCCATGTGTTTGCACACACACGCACACGTGTGTAGATAGATAGCTTTGTTATCCTTCCACGTTTGTTCCCATGTGTTTGCACACACGCACACACGCGTGTAGATAGATCGCTTTGTTATCCTCCCACATGTCCCCATGTGTTTGCACACACACGCACACACGCGTGTAGATAGATCGCTTTGTTATCCTCCCACATGTCCCCATGTGTTTGCACACACACGCACACATGCGTTTAGATAGATCGCTTTGTTATCCTCCCACATGTTCCCATGTGTTTGCACACACACACGCACACGTGTGTAGATAGATCGCTTTGTTATACTCCCACATGTTCCCATGTGTTTGCACACACACGCACATATGCGTGTAGATACCTTTGTTATCCTCCCACATGTTCCCATGTGTTTGCACACACATGCACACATGCGTGTAGATAGATAGCTTTGTTTCATAAAGATGGCATCATATTATTTCAATGTTCTCCAATAACATTTTGAAAAGCATTTCATACCAATAAATACACTCTTTACTAGCAACTGCAAATTTCACCATTTCCCTATTGATAAACATATTTAGGTTGTTTCCCTTTTTTTGCCATTAAAACCAAATTTTCTCAGTAGCACCTGTGGCTCAAGGAGTAGGGCAGAGGCCCCATATGGAAAGGGTGGTTGGTCAAACCCAGCCCTAACCAAAAAAAAAAAAAAAAAAAAAAGCTACCAAATTTTCTCCAGGTGTGGTGGCTTACACCTGTAATCCCAGCACTTTGGGAGGCTGAGGCAGGAGGACTTTTGAGGTCAGTAGTTAGAGACCAGCTTGGGCAACCAGTATATCAAAATCCCATCTCTAAAGAAAATTTTAAAATGTAGCCAGGCACGATGATGTCTGGCTAAAGTCCCCCCTACATGGGAGGCTAAGGCGAGAGGATGACTCAAGCCCAGGAAATTCGAGGCTGCTAATGGTCTCTGCCTGCTGTAAAGAAGCAATGATCACACCACTGCACTCCATCCTAGAGAACAGAGCACTACCCTGTCTCTAAAAAAAACCAGGCTTGGTGCCTGTGGCTTAAGTGGCTAAGGCGCCAGCTTCATACACCTAAGGTGGTGGGTTCAAATCCAGCCCAGGCCTGCCAAACAACAATGATGGCTACTGCCAAAAAATAGCCGGGTGTTGTGGCGGGCACCTGTGGTCCCAGCTACTTGGGAGACTGAGGCAGGAGACTCACTTGAGCCCAGGAGCTGGAGGTTGCTGTAAGCTGTGATGCCACAGCACTCTACCCAGGGGGACAGCTGGAGGTTCCTGTCTCAAAACAATTTTTTTTTCTTCATTCTACTTTTCTCTTCCAGGTAAATTTAGGATTGGCTTCTCAGTGCTATGAACATTTATTGGAATTCTGACTTTGATGGGATTAAATGCATAGATTAATTGGGGGAGCACTGGAATTTCTTTTTTTTTTTTGAGATAGAGTCTCAAGCTGTCACCCTGGCTAGAGTGCTGTGATGTCATAGCTCACAGCAACCTCCAACTCTTAGGCTCAAGTGATTCTCTTGCCCCTGTTTTTCTATTTTTAGTAGAGACAGGGTTTTGCTTTTGCTCAGTGTGGTCTTGAACTCATGAGCTCAAGCAATCTACCCACCTCAGCCTCCCAGAGTGCTAGGATTACAGATTCCAGCCTGGAATCTTTTTTTTTTTTATCATTTGAAATTCGTTGAGGGTGCAAAGAATTAGGTTATACTGATGAATTTGTCAGGTAAAGTTCCTCTTATGATTGTGTCCCGCCCCCACAAGATGTGCCATACATCATGACCCCTCATCCTCCTCCCTCCCCCACTCCCAGGTCCCTCATTCCCGACCCCCACTTTGTATTAGATCATCTACTGCCTTCACATTAGAATTGAGTACATTCGGTTTTTGCTTCTCCATTCTTCTGATGCTTTACTAAGAAGAATGTGTTCCAACTCAGTCTAGGTTAATACAAAAGATGTAAAGTCTCCATCTTTTTAGTGGCTCAATAATATTCCATGGTGTACACATACCACAGCTTGTTAATATCCATTCCTGGGCTGGTGGGCATTCAAGTTGTTTTCACATTTTGGTGATTGTAAATTGAGCTGTGATAAACAGTCTAGTGGAATCTTTATAATATCAAATCATCACTTCCAGAAAAATGATATCATTCTCCTTTTATTCAGATCTTAAAACTTTTTAGATTCTGTGGTCTTCTTTTAGATTTTGTTGTCTTCTTGCCTGTATTTTTCTTTAGAGATATCCTTGGTATTGTACAGGATTTGTGGCTTTTGTGGACAGACTGCTTTATTACATTTCAGATTGGCTGTTGCTGATCCAGAGGGATCCTTTCAGGGTTCATATCTGACCTCAGCTCTGGTCCCCTTATGTAAAGGTAAGGACCATTAGCTCAAGGTCTGCTAGCACCAAACCCAAGTTTTTACACACCCAGTTCCTTTTAAACATAGCCCAAAGAAGCATATTTTTATAGAACCTGTCTGCTTTGCACAACCCGTCCCCGCCCCATCAAACTGTACCCAACACCTGGTAGCCACAGATAAGACAAACCCTGGGCTATCTAAGAGCTCCAGACCTCAAAGGGCTGCTCCCTGCTAGAGGTCCCTGAACCTGAGGCTCACAGAGGCAGGTCAGCCCTTCTAGCCAGGGTCCCTGTGCCCTCTGTCCCTTCTGGGTGTGGTGTGGCCCTGTGCTGCAGTCTCTGGAAAGCTCCCCGCCAACACCCCACCAGAAAGCAGTCCAAGCAGAGCCTGGTCCAGGCCACCAACACCTGGTGGTCGTATCTTTTTTTTTTTATCAACCCCAAAGTCCCCACACTCACTGGACTTTACTGAATTCTCTTACTATTTCAAATTGTTTTCAGCTGATTATTTTCAAGTAACTGTGTAGTCAGTGATAGTTTCCCTGTATTTTCCTTTCTGTTATTTGCATCTCATTTCATTCTCTTGTCTTATTGCATCTGCCTTGACTTCATGTTGAGTTTTGGCAGTGATGGTGGCCAGCCAATCACCATAAGGTGGTTTGAAGGTTTTACGATGTAGAATGATGCTTGCTCCAGCTTCCCAGTATTTAAGGGTGATCTGTTCAACACACATGCAAGACACCGCCCTTCCGGTCACCTCTATGGCCACTGCCTCACTCCAGACCCCAGCCTGTCCCACCCAGGTGAATGCACTGTGCTCTTTTCTCCTCCCCAACTTCCACATTTGAATGGCCTGTACCTCCCAATCTGTTCTCCACAAAGCAGCTTAGCTCCCTTGCAGAATAATAAACCAGATCATGGCTCTTTTTTGCTGAAAACCTACCAGTGTCTTTGTATCACATCAAGAATAAACCTCTATTCCTTTTAGCAAAGACCCTTACCGTGTGGCTGCAGGCTGGGCTCCCCACTGGGTGTCGAGGAGGAGGCTGGAATTCATGGTATTGAGAAAGTTCATGGTGCAGAGGTGGGAGCTAGAGTGTGTTAAGGCAGAGTGAGAAGTGCAATGCTTCTGCCAACCTGGGGTGGGCTCTTGAGTGAGGTCAGGTCAGCGTGCCCCTGGGACTGAGGGGCTGGGGCACTGTCCCCACTTAAGCTACTGAAGCTGCTTTGGAGAGGGTGTGCTGTGCTTACGGCTGAGGCAGTTACACGCCCCTCATTGCCTCTACGTTTCATTTCCTCCTGCACTTAATTCCCCTTTTGCTGTAGTGCAATAGCAACGCCTCTCCAGATGAGAGGTCAGCAGATGTTTTCCGTAAAGGGCAGAGAGTTAGACCAATGACCTCTGCACACCTCTGCTGTTGTAGCACAAAGTAGCCATGAGAGTGAGTGAACCGGCATGGCTGTGTTCCACCAAGGCTCCCTTTACAAACAGGTGGTGCTCCTTTTTGGCGGTGGGCTGGATTTTGCTGCACCCTGCCCCAGATTTCTGTTTTCATTACTTTTTCTAAATTTTTAGTTAATTTCCCTCAGATTCCTGCTTCTTGGCTGGGTCCCAGGATCCTCCATGGGCCGCTTGGTGTCAGCTGGAACTTGGCTTCCCCCCTTTTCCAGCAGCTGGTTGGATGGGTCTAAAGTGTAGGCTCTTAGATGTCATTCACCCCCACGCCGCATGCCTGCAGTGTGGAGAGCCTTTCCCGCAGCTGTTCTGCGTCGAGCTGCTCAGGAAGTCCCACTGGCTGTCTCTCTCTTGGTGTGGTTGGGGCATAGAGAACAAGGCAGAGCACACAGGGTTTCCCGTGTGGTCACTGCTCTGTGACTCTGTCACCCCCGATTCCACTGACAGCTGCTGCTCCCGCACAGGCTGCTTAGACAGCAGCACAAATCGGAGTGGTCTTTCCAAAAAGAGTCCCGCCTGTCTCCATGGAGGGGCTTAAACATGTGCATTCCCACCTCCTGACGTGCACACTGAGGAAATGCTCAGAAAAGGGACAGAAATGCGTTTCATTATCAGTGAAAGCAAAGATGTGAAAGAATCAGCCATCACCAAGCGTGTATGAGATGAATGCACAGAAAGGCCTGGACGAGGTACTGCGGAAGTTGTGGGATAAAATGGTATTTCTACCCCATAAATTCAATGATGTAAAAGAGCCTGGAAGAAAAAACACCCCAAAGTCACTAGTAGCAATGTACAGATGATGGATGGAGGCAGATTTGTCTTTTCTGTTTTGGACTTTTCTATTTTGTCTGTTTTGGTCTATGATGGGGCATATATTAACTTTTTAAAAAAGTTTTATCAGATTTTATTTTTTAATGCAAAGTTGTTTTAATACATAATATATGCACATGAGCAAAAAGAATTTAAACCACATAAAATGACATTTGGAGACAGTGCCCGTCTCCAGCTCCCGCCCAGGGAAGCTGCTGCCCTGGCTCCCTGTGGGCGCCTGCAGAGATATGTTATACATTGGCAGTCATGTAAGCATATACGACACTTGCGTTTTTTTCAAAAATGTTGCATTTCATCTACATTCTTCTGTTTCTCATCTTTTTCTTTTATGTAACTACTACACCCAAGATGGACCATGTCTGTGCCGACAGATCTACTCAGGCTTTTCAGTGGTGCTGGGTGGTCTGTTATCTTGATGTATCATAATTTATGTAATCAAATCCCCACATAGATTTGAAATACTTTTAATCTTTTCAATATATTTTTTTCTTTTTTGAAAGGTCCATATGCTAAATATAAATGTTTTTAATATTTTGCAGAAATATGAATATAGGGGCATATATAGACACATTTAAATTACTGGATGGTACAGAATTGTTCTAATCGCTTCTAACAGTCTGTAATATATAAAGACGAAAATAAAAGGAAGCCTTTCTCAGGGTGGGGCAGGGGTCATGCTCTTTTCAAATTCTGGGTGAACCAGATATTTCTATGGGAACAACTTACCCCGATCTCTACCTCACACCGTACATACAAATTCCATTCTGTATGCCTAGCAGATCTCAGTGTGGAAGGTGAGAAAAAAATAAAGGTTTTAGAGGAAAACACTGGAGGATATCTTTGTGACCTCAGAGCAAATAAAGATTTGCTAAAACAGTACTCAAAAAATACTAAGCATAAAGTAAGAGATTGATGAATTGGACCATATAGAAGCTAAGAACTTTTGTTCATCAAAAATTACCATTAAGAGAGCATGAAGGAAACTCTCAGAGGGACAGTTGCAAGATATATATCTCTGTGTGTGTGTCTATCTATGTGTGTATATATCTGGGTGTGTATATATATCTCTGTGTGTGTATATCTGTGTGTGTATATATCTGGGTGTGTATATATATATCTCTGTGTGTGTATATCTGTGTGTGTATATATCTGGGTGTGTGTATATATCTCTGTGTGTGTATATCTGTGTGTGTATATATCTGTGTGTGTGTATATATCTGGGTGTGTGTATATCTGGATGTGTGTATATCTGGGTATGTGTATATATCTGTGTGTGTGTAATCTGTGTGTATATATCTGTATGTGTGTGTGTATATCTGTGCGTATATATCTCTGTGTGTGTATATATATCTCTGTGTGTATCTGTGTGTGTAAATGTCTCTCTGTGTGTATATATCTGTGTGTGTATATCTCTCTGTGTGTGTATATGTGTGTGTGTATATACATCTGTGTGTGTATATATATCTATGTGTGTGTATCTGTGTGTGTATATCTGTGTGTGTATATCTGTTTGTGTGTATATATCTGTGTGTGTATATCTGTTTGTGTGTATATATCTGTGTGTGTATATCTGTGTGTCTGTATATCTCTGTGTGTATATATCTCTGTGTGTGTGTATCTGTGTGTGTGTGTATATCTCTGTGTGTGTGTATGTCTCTCTGTGTGTGTATATCTGTGTGTATATATCTGTGTGTATATCTCTCTGTGTGTGTATATATCTGTGTGTATATATTTGTATGTATGTGTGTATATGTCTGTGTGTGTGTATCTCTGTGTGTGTGTCTGTGTGTGTATGTGTGTATATTTGTGTGTGTGTATACACATACACACATTCCCAAAAGGACTTGTATATAGAAAATACAGAGAACTATAGCAAGTTAAGGAAAAGACAGATGATCCTATGAAAGGACTGAGATACTTCACCAAAGAGGACAGCCAAACTACCAAGGATCATGGAGAAAGTGTCCAGTTCTACTGGTCATTAGGAAATTGCAAATCAAAGCCACTTCTGATGTTCACTACCGCCCCCGACCCATGCCTGAAGTGAGGAAGACAGCAAATATCAAAAGTGAGTGAGGACATTTGTGGTTGTTTCAGGCTGTTAGGTTTTGGGGTGATTTGTTATGCAGCAATAACTTGCTAACACATTTAGTCATTTGGAAAGGGTGGGTGCATTTTGGGAGACAGATTTTTTTAGAGTAGTTTAGTCTTTCCCATCAATACATGGTGAAAAATGAAAGCAATTATCTAATTTGACCAAGGTGATAATAACTCTATTTGGAATTTTTCAGCCAAAGTTTATGATGTCCCTCTTATTTTGATTGAATTTCTTCATAATGGTCCTGATCCCCATTTCACTTGTCTGGGGACAACTCAGTCTTGCTCTTCACATTTCCTTCCAAAATTTGATCTCCAAATTTTTCCAGAGAGTCTGGAGAACTCTCTGTCAATTCTGGATAATCACCTCTCTGATGTTGCTGGATCCTAATATAAGAAAAGGAAAGAGATTTCACCGAGAAAATGCTTGCATGCAAGAGAACACAACACTAGCATGTTATAAAGACTTGAGCCTGACCTTTAAAACCTATGATCAGGGCATCCACACCGTGCTGTGATAAACTAAACGCTCACCCAGTGCAGCTGAACAGGCTCCAGAAACCCACACCACGGTGCATCTCCCAACTCTGCCCTTTAATAAGACTGTTCCCCCTCAAACTGCATAATGTCCTAGTACACCTTTCAGCTGGAAAAATCCCCCTCCATCAAACCTCCCAAACATAAGGACACAGACATCCTTAAAAGGAAAATCCCCACAGCAAGGGCAGGCACAGGCCCTCCAGCCCGGCTCCTCCTTGCTGTGCTTCTTTCCAGGTGGCAGCCAGTTGGCCGAACATGGTTCTGGAAAGTGCAAAGCCACCTCCACCCACAATTCTAGGCCCAGGAAAGGAGCAATCCTCGCCCAGCCCGGAGAGTTGTCAGGAGTTTTCCAGCCCCAGCATGGTGCGTGGCCTCAGGGCAGGGGGCAGAGAGGGGAGCACCCTGGCTTGGGCTACTGCTTTGTCTCACAGCCTTGAGAGGATCTTCACCTCTGCTGTCAAACACAGGAGACGATGCTCCTGCCGGTGCTGGTGTGTGGGCAGGGCCGTTGGTGCCTGCTGGCACTCCAGGCCGCCCACAGAGGCTTACTCCCACAGACTCCCATGTCTGTGCTGGAGCATCAGCTCCCGGGGGCAGAGACGGACAGGCTCTTCTCACTGGTGTGCGGCCGCTCTCCACCGTCCTGGGCGCAGCAGGCGAGGAGCCCCTTCCCCTGCACATCTGCCTGTGTGTGTCTCTGTGTGTCTGGGCATTTTCTGTGTCTCTGTGTGAATGTGTATATTTGTGTCTTGTCATACAAATGTGTGTTATTTTTGTGTTAGTGTTATTTTTACTTATTTTTATTTTTCAAATATAATCAATGTCTGATCTTCCTCTGATTTTTTGCGGCCTATTTTTCACTTCAGGATACTTTTTTCAACAGTAGTCTTTTTTTTTTTTTTTGAGACAGAGTCTCACTCTGTCACCCGGGGCAGAGTGCCATGGCACTATAATGGCTCACAGCAACCTCCATCTCCTGGGCTCAAGTGATCCTCTTGCCTCAGCCTCCCAAGTAGCTGGGACTGCAGGCACCGCCCTGGAAAGCGTGCTGGTGCATTCAACAACAGGTTCTTGGGTGATCAAAGAATGAAAGACAAAACACCAATGAACACAGAGCCACAAAAACAGACCAGGACATGTGAGTGTCCCTTGTGATAAAAGAAAACCTGCTTGCCGCCCTCACGGGCAATCCATCCATCCGCGTGCCTTCCAGGGAGGCCCTTCAAGCCACACCAGGGTGTACCCTGGCCAGAGACTTTCAGTTGACACACCCCTTCTGAGCAGATAGGACAACCAGGATGAAAGAAAGCGTACAGGCCACCTTAGAGTCTTCAGAGTTATTGAAAGACATAAAAAACCTCTACAAAAGTTAAGACAAGGCTTAACAGAGGGGTGGCAGAAACAGCTCACCAATCCTTACTAGAATTTTTACTTAGTATATACCCAAAGCTGCCTTTTTCCAATGCGGTATTTATTCTTTCTTAATTTGCATAGTTCAAAGCAAAGATCACATTAACCCTCAGCATAACTCAGTGCCTTGTTACAACACTCTACTTCAAAAGGTAATCTCCTAAATCCGTCCACCTAAACTACTCAAGATAGGCATCTTTCGAGTGGACGCTAAATTTACCAGGGAGATGGGGGTGAAGGTCAGGTGGGACCTAAACTGACCAGACCAGCTGTGTCGTATCTGTCCTAGCCTGACAAACTCCGTCGTATTTGCACTACGTGTACTTTCACCCTGGTGCAAGTCTCAAACACCACATCATTTACTCTGCAAGAGAAATGACCTCCGGCACCTTCTCACAGCCCCTCTCGGTCCACACAGGCGGCCTGCCCTGCCGTCTCCGGCCCTGTGCTTTGTTTTGCCAGCTGTAACTATTTTCCTCAGGGTGGTTCTTTGCTTTACAGAGTTCCTCTGAACAGTAGACAGGGGCTGCCTTTTGCTTTTCAGAGATACCTTCACCACAGCCCAGCTAGTCAACAGCAGTCTTGCTGAGCTTTTATCCCAGCTGAATTCAGTCTGATTCAGGGCACGTGAGCACCGTCTAACAGCCATCTAAAACTGGATTTGTAAGCCTGCACGTGGAATTCCTTAAGTCCACCCCACGTTTCTTTCTTTCTTTCTTTTTTTTAGACACAGAGTCTTACTATGTCACCCTTGGTAGAGTGCTGTGGTGTCACAGTTCACAGCAACCTCAATCTCTCGGGCTTAAGTGATTCTCTTGCTCAGCCTCCCAAATAGCTGGGACTACAGGCACCAGCAACAACACTGGCTATTTTTTTTTGTTATAGTTGTTGTTTATTAGCAGCCTTGGGCCGGGTTTGAACCTATCAGCCCCGGTGTATGTGGCCGGCGCCCTACCCGCTGAGCTACAGGAGCCGAGTCAACACACACTTTTTGAGAGTTTCCTCACTTAGAATCATTCAGGCTGGTGTGCGTTTGAGCCTCTGCCTCCCTGACTGACCTGAGGATGGAGTGAGTAGCTGTGCAGAGACGGTCAGTCAGGAAGGACACCGGTCAGCTGAGTCTGTTCCCCACAAAACAGGTTTGAGTTTCCAGGAGGTCGTTAGAAATCTATGCGATTGATTGATTTTTCCTCTAATTCATTGGACAATCAGGTGAGATCTGCATGCATGGTACTGAAGATTTTTGACGTCTAAAATACCTTTTTTCTAATTTCTGATGAGCAATTCTCCTCCTGGGTATAAATCCAAAAGAATTGAAAGCAGGAACTCAAACAGACACCTGTGTGCCAATGTCCCTGGCAGCATTGGCCAAAAGGAAACCACTCAAATGTCCATCAATGGATGAACAGTTGTAAATGTTCCATTCTTCAGCCTTAAAATGGAATGAAATTCTGACACAGACTACAACATGGATGCAGCTTGAGGACGTCATGCTTACCGACATAAGCCAGACACAAAAGGCAGATGTTGTATGCTGTCACTTATACGACATGTCCAGAATAGGCACATCTGTAGAGAAGGAATGCAGACTGGCGGGTCCCTGGTACTGGGTGGGGGCAGGGGGAGAAGAACTATTTACTGGGGACAAGCTTCCATTTGGGAAGATGAGCAGTTCAGGAGGTGGATGGCGGTGGCGGCAGCAACACAGTGATGCGAAGGTACTCGATGCCCCCAAACTGGTTAAAATGGCAACCTTTATGTTCTATATATTTTGTCATACTTAAAAAATATTAATAATGCAAAAAATGTACCTGGGATGGATTTGAAAAAGTTCTGCCAAAAGCAAGAATGGAGGTGCTTAGGAGAGTTCTGGCAGAGAACCAGGAATGGAAACAAATTCAGCCTTTGCGAGACGGCTTGCCTAGGCAGTTTTAATTTCTTCTAAGTAGTTAAATATATAACACTAACAAATTAAATGCTTCTCACAAAACAAGATGAATACATTTGATCACTCATTGACATTGTAAAGCTAAGATGAGAAATAAGCCAGGGTTCTGGAATCCTGCACCGGCATTATGGGCTGAATTGTGTCACCCCCCAAACCCCTATGTTAAAATCCTAACCCCAATACCCCGCAGAGTGTGCATTTATTTGGAGATGGGGTCTTAACGGAGGTAATCAAATTAAAATGAAATCATTAGGGCCCACCCTAATCTGATAGGACTCCTGTCCTTATACAGAGGAGAAATTTGGACAGACACACGCACAGGGAGAAGCCATGTGAAACTGAGGGCAGAGATCAGGGTGATGCTTCTAGAAGCCAAAGATTGCCCAGGATTCTTAGTAGGGCACCAGGAGCTGGAAGAGAGGCTCCAGGCAGATTCTTCCTCACGGCACGGTGCCTTGTGACAAGGAACCACCTTGCCAGTGCGCTGATTTTGGACTTCTAGCCTTCAAAAGTGTGGGATGATAAATTTCTTCCCTCCCCTCCCCTCCCCTCCCCTTCTTCTTCTTTCTTTCTTTGTCTCACTCTGTCACCCTGAGTAGAGTGCTGTGGTGCAATAGTCACAGCAACCTCGAACTCTTGGGCTCAAACAATTCTCTTGCCTCAGCCTCCCAAGTAGCTGGGAACACAGGTGCCTGCCGGAACGCCTGGCTATTTTTTTGTTGCAGTTTGGCGGAGGCTGGCTTTGAACCCACCACCCTCAGTATATGCGGCTGGTGCCCTACCCACTGAGTCACAGGCGCCACCCCCTTTCTCCTATTCTTTAAAAATTGATTTTATAAATAGCTTTATTGAGATATAATTCACATACAGTTCATTCTTTTAATGTACACAATCCAGTGGTTTTATTTATTTATTTTTGAGACAGAATTTCAAGCTGTCACCCTGGGTAGAGTACCGTGGTGTCACAGCTCACAGCAACCTCAAACTCTTGGGCTCAAGTGATTCTCTTGCCTCAGCCTCCCAAGTAGCTGGGACTACAGGCACCTGCCACAACGCCTGGCCTTTGTTTTTGTTGCAGTTGTCACTGTTGTTAGCAGGGCCCGGCTGGGTTCAAACCCACCTAGTGTATGCAGCGGGTGCCATTCCCACTGAGCTGCAGGTGCAGCCCATGTGCCATCTTTTATGCCCGCCTCTTTCACTTAAAAGCACAGTGAAAGGCTCATCTAGGCTCATCCAGGCGATAGCAGGTGTCAGCACTTTCCCTTCATATGGCTGAATAATGTTCCATTGTAGGGATCTACCATGTTTTGTCTATCCATTCATCTGTTGATGAACCTTTGAGTTGTTTCTCCTTTTGGCCACGTTATAAATGCTGCATTGTGTGTGTGAAGAAAATGGCCAGACTATTTTCCAAAGCAGCTGTAGCACTTTACATTCCCTCCGGCAGTGTATAAGAATTCTGATTTCTCCACATCTTCACCAACGCTATTGTCACCTGACTTTTTTTTTTTTTTGTTATCTGACTTTTTGATTCTACCCATTCTAGTGGGAGTGAAGCCACGTGAAGTCATTTGTCATTTCTCACTGTGGTGTTAATTTGCATTTCCCATGACCAACGACGTCGAGTGTCTCTTTACATGCTTTTTGGCTGTCTGTATATTTTTTTGGAAGAAGATCTGCTTAGATCCTTTGTCCATTTTTAAATTGGGCTATTTGTCCTTTCATTATTGAGTTACATTGTGTACTTTATATATTCTGGGTAAAAATTCCATATGAGATACATGATTTGTCATTTTACTTTCTTGTGTCCTTTGAAGCACAAATGTTTTGAATTTGATGAAATCCCGTTTATCTACTTTTTTCTTTTGTTGCTCATCTTTTTGGTGTCAAGGCTAAGAAGTCTGCCAAATTTAAGGTCATTACAGTGAACCCAAGGACAGAGCTGGGCCCTGGTGTGTTGGGGATGCAGAGGGGAGTGACTCTGTGTCAGTTCTAACAATCTGGAGATGAAGCAGGCTTCAAGGGAAGCTGAGAGATCAGCTATGTGGTGCGCACCCCTTGAGGGCCTGTAGGTGGAGATGAGGGGAAGGGTTCCCCAGCAGGGGAAGGCTATTGTCCTGTGGAAGCCAGGACTATTTTCCAAAGGGGTCTTTGTGACCTTGCAGACAGGCGGCTGGCAGTGCTGCTGTCTACCCTCCCCTGGTGGGGTTTCCATCATTGAGCAAGGAAGACCCTCTCTGTGGGGCCTCACCTTCCCGCTTCCAGAACTTGAGGGCACTGCAGAGAATATGGGCTGAAACAGCAGAGTGTTAACTGTCGAGAGCGGCGTTCCTCACCTGTTCAAAGCCCTGTCTGGCTTACTGTGGTGGTGCTTCCTCCTTCTGGGCCTTTTCTTTCTCCTTTCCTGTCTTCAGACACCTGACCTTAACCCTGACCCTCATCCTAACCCTAACCTGGGTCCTTTCTTTTTCTCGCCCTAGAGGGCTCTTCTCCCTTAGACAGTGCTGGTCTGCACTCCTACCCCGCACCTGTCCGCTCTGGTCTGGGTCGGTTTCCCAGTCCTGAGCCCCACCCCCAGGTCTCACCTCCCTCCTGAGCCCTGCCCCCAGGTCTCTGAGGGTCCAAGCCCCACCCCAGGTCTCTGCTCCCAGGTCTCTGCCCCCTCCGTAGCCCTGCCTGCAGGTCTCTGTCCCTCTACCCTAAGCCCCTGAGGCATCCTGCAGGCCCCTGGGCTGCTGGCCACATGCAGAATGTAGGGAGTTCTTCGTGCTGAGGACTCCACAGGTCAGGCTGCCTGGCCGCTTTTACTCTATTTGTAAAGTGGACTCAGGCTTGACATTGGCCACATCTTGAGATGCTGGAATTTGTGTCTTTGGTGCCATTCTCCTGCTGTGTGCAGCACCTGGACGCCCAAACTGTATTAATAGCTGCCACGAGCACTGCTGGGCATGCCACCCTCTGGCCCATGCAAATCCTCGGAACCAGGGAGAAAGAGTTGTGGGCAGGGAGTCAAGTGACCTGGTCCTGTCCAGGCCTGCCCCTAACTCACTGTGCCATGAGGCTGAGGTCTTTCCTGGACCCCAGGTTTCTATGCCTGGGTTACATGGTGGGCCCCTTTGGCTCTTGACAAAGTTGAGTACTAAGCTCCTCTAGTTTCCTCATCTGGTCTCTGCTCAGATGACAGGGCCCTGGGCTTCTGTCCTCTCAAATCTAGCATCCAAACTCCTTCTCCTAATGTCCCCTGCCACTGGGGAGGAGTTCCTCCGGTGCTTACCTCTGGCCCTGCTCAGGGGTGAGCTCATAGATGAGATCTGCCTGCGAGAGCCCCACATTTCTTTGCCCCAGGGTCACAGGTACCTGCCCACACTGGGGAGGTCTGGGGTCGGTTTGCCTAACACTGGCATCCATGTCAGGAATCTCACAGGCCTGCGGACAGAAGCTGCATTTTTTTTTTTTTTTTTTTGAGACAGAGCCTCAAGCTGTCCCCCTGGGTAGAGTGCCATGGCATTACAGCTCACAGCAACCTCCAACTCCTGGGCTCAAGCGAGTCTCCTGCCTCAGCCTCCCAAGTAGCTGGGAC
>CAUYQS010078343.1:0-48563 GCA_963574585.1 Otolemur crassicaudatus
AAACAGATAAACTTCAGGCAATGTGGACTACGCTTATGTTTCTGACTTATGTCTAAATCCATGGTGGCACATGGTAAAGGCTTTTCATGCTATTAATTCTAATTGTACACCATGGAATACTATGCAGCCATAAAGAAAGATAAAGACTTTACCTCCTTCATGTTTACATGGATGGAGCTGGAAAATGCTCTTCTTAGCAAAGTATCACAAGAATGGAAGAAAAATATCCAATGTACACAGCCCTCTTATGAAACCAATTATAGCCTAAGAATATGGGGTGGAGGGGAGGAGGAGGGGTGGAGGGAGGGTGATTGGAAGGATCACCTCTATGGTTTGTCTTACAAGGGTACAAGTGAATCTTAAATGTCTTAATACAATAACTAAGAAAATTGACATAAGGTATATGTTAACCAGTTTGATGAAAATATTTCAAATTATATATGAAAACACGACACTGTCCCCCATGATTGCATTAATGTACATAGCTATCATTTAATAAAAAAATAAAGATAGCTAAAGGAGTGGAAAAGAACCTAACATGAAATTAGTAAGAAAATGAAAGCTGGAACAGTTATGTTAATATCAAGGAAAGAAAACTTAAAGATAGTACTACAAGAGATGAAAGGGACATTTCATAAGTATAAAAGAAAGAAAGATATAAACAATCCTATATAAGTGATTTATCCCCAAATAGACCTTTGATAGGGAAGCAAAAACTGACACAGCTGAAGGAAAAAATAGTCAAATCTGCAGTCCTAATCAGAGACATCCACACTCAACTCATAGTTATTGAAGAAACAATCAAGGAGAAAAGATTTGCAATGCATATATCTGATAAAGAATTTGAATCAAAAGCATATAAAGAACTCTCACAACTCAACAAAAGGACAGAAAAAATGCAATTTAAAATGTGGGCAGAAGACTTAATCACATACATCCTAAAGGAATATGCAGCAATGGTTAATAAGTACTTACAAACAGATTCTCACCACTATTACTCATCAGGGAAATAAAAAATTAAAACTGCAGTGAGATGTCACTATACACCTACTAGAAGACCTAGAATTAAAAAGACAAAGATGTGAAAGAACTGTTGCTATAATATTGATCACAGGAAGAAGTGATAAGTCTGCACTATTACACAGCAATGCTATTTCCAGGTATTCATCAAGAAGAAATGAAAACATGCTGAAAACAAAGCAGCTTTCTTCATAATAACCAGAAATCTGGAAATAACCCAAATGTCTATCACCAGGCAAATGTATATATATATAGTGACATATTCATACAATAGAATGCCATTAAGTAATGAACAAATTACTGATATGCACAATATGGATAAATCCTCCTAAACATTTTGTTGATCAAAAGAAGCCAGATACAGAGAGAATACACTGTGTGATTGCATTTATACAAAACTCAAGAACAGACAAATTAAACTACAAGGATAGACCACCAGAAAGTGATCATTTCTGGAGGAAGGGAGGTAGATCATTAGAAAGGGAAGTCAGGAGATTTTTCTGGAGTTATTGAAAACTCAATAAATTGCTAAAGATGATGGTTGCATAAATGCCAAAACTCATCAAACACAGTAAAAACAGGAAAATTGGTCTGTTCACTTTACAATATTGTATGCAAATGATACTTCAGACTAAAACAAGGAAAAATTCAAGTAAATTTAGGGACTTGAAAATCTTTACATGAATCAGATATTTCTGCAATAATGCCAAGTACCATTCACTTCTTGATCATAAGCAGGTTGAACAGTAGTCCTCTGGAACTCATTTTTATCTAAAAGCTACAGCACTCATCCAGGGAAAATTCTTCTTAAGGTACTGGTGAAAGCAGATCAATGAACAGTGACATCCCTTAGAGCAGTGATTTTCAACTGGTGTGCCATGAAAGGATCTTAAAGATCATTTAAATTATTTTCAAATGAAGTTCAAAGCAAGGTATTTTTTCTTCTTACTGTTTTGTTTGGTTTACCTAAATGTGCCACAGAAGCTTAACTATAGGTTCAACTGTGCCTTAGAGCCTCAGCTTGTAACTAGCAACCTGTGATATCCAACTTCCATTGGCCAGACCAAGTTAACTAACCAAGCCCAAAGCCAGTGGAGCAATAAAGATACTCCACCTCCAATGAACCATGGCAATGGTGGAGAGAAAAGGAAGAATGGAGGACACATAAAAATGCATGTGCACACATGTATTATTATTAATGGTGGAGAGAAACAGAAGACACATAATACAACCTCACTGTATCCCATTAGATTAAGAGGTGAGGCAAAAACCAGTTCTCCTGACAACTTGCCCAGGGCTTCTCTATTAGACCATTCGATCTTCTTGGAGTCAGGAAGCCAACAAGCTGGGCCTTGCAGAGGAAGGTTCCAATGCATCCTCACACTTCCTGACAGGGGCGTGCAATGAAACAGGAACAGCACAGTACCCCATGCAGATCTGAAAGAGAAAGGCTCCCTTTGGTTTTCCTGGTGCGTATTCCCCACACTGTCTACAGGCTTACCCTGGGGAACAGCAGAACTCACTGTTTGCATTGGGAGAAGAACCATCTGCTAATGAAAAGAAATATAGTACAGCCATTTAATAGATCCTGGGAGCCATAGATCAGCCTCCTGCTTTCTTGGGAACTCTGAAGTAAATTCCAAAATAGAGGAGTGCAGTGCCACTACTTGGGTAACTGGATTTTGTGCACAGGATCCACTAGAAGAACCCCTATGAGGGCAGATGTATGAGCTCTGTCCCTGGATATGGGTTATGGCCTCCAGCAGGTATGCATCAATGTTTTGGGGAGGAATATAACTTACCTTGAACCCATCCTAGCTTGAACAGCTAAGAAAGAGATTTGATACAATTCTGATCTAAGCAAAGATGCTAAGGCCAATTCTCACCCATATACATGTGGTGGAGACAAGTTCATTTCAGCCAACCAGAAATCTCAGCCTCTGTGTTCTTTTCAGGCTTGCCAAACCATTTCTTTTCTGACTATGGACACAAAGGAAGCAAGCAAAGACCTCCAATTTCAAAGTCCCTTCCCACAAAACTATGGCCTGACCCAGACAAGTGATCCAAGCTTCCCCAAATCCTCCTGACTTTAGGCATTTGTCCACTATTCAGTCAACTGAACAAGTTATTTGATCCCATTTACTCTCCTAACAAACAGTGATTATTCACCTGCTATATGTCAGCAACTCTGCTAAGCTCTGGAGATAAAGCTGTGAATTAGAAAAACATGGTCCCTTCCCAGGTCATGTACCCCAGTGGACAAGATAAACATTGGCTAAACCATTACAGCATGATGGGAGATACAGAGCAAAATTGCAGGTGTCTTCCTAGCCTCAGGAGCCACAGTAAAGACTCACACCATACACTGTATGAGTGAAGGGTGTTAGGTCAGGAGATTTGTGAAAATTGCCAGAGAAGGCAGCATGGAGATTCTTCGTTAACACACAGAATCTACTCTCAGCCCAAGCCTGCCATGGGAAGTTAAGAAAATGTCTTAAATCTTCGTCTCCATCTTAGTTTTCCATTAGCTCAATGAGTAAATCAAATTTGCACATCTAGAGCCCAGCCAACATTCTCAAGGTATCAGGGGAATCATACTAATAAGAAAAATCAAATAAAAGTGAACTTACCACTGAAAATGTAACTTGAAAAATATCTTCTAATTTCAATCATTTATTCCTCAGAAGGCTTTTCCCAAGTAATAGCTTACAGGCAGACTACAAAAACAGTTCAATAAAAATGGTGGCTTTTTGGGATCTGGGGAAAGTTATAGTTTTCCCCACCACCACCACCCAGAATGTTATATGTCATTACCAAAATTTGGTCTTGGGACAGGAGTGATTTTTATTTATTAACAAACACTCACAGCTTAGGTGTGTTTTGTTTAGCTCCTTAAGTATAAGTGGGGTTTGCACAGGTTGTGTTTGAGGAGAGATTTATGGTGATGTGTGTGAACAGGGTGGGGGTTTGGTGGGGGAGCCTCAGAGGGGCTTTGAAGCTTGACATCAGAGCCAATGGAATTGATTGAGGGAGATTTCATTTCCTCTGCCTGAGTGGGAATTCTATCAAAGAGGGCATTTGGGAAAATGATTCTTATAATTTGTAACACAGAATAACAGTTTTTCCTTGCTGCTGCAAATGCACTTCGGGGAAAGACCCATCACACCCTCAAGACAGCATCAGAATTTTCCTCCAAGCCAGCTCTGTTCCTGCTTGGGGTTGAGGTTTGATTCAGTTTCTGAATCAAAGTGCAGGCTGGGCCAGGGGCTGGGGCTCCTTGGCTCCCTCCTCCTGCTCTCCTTATGTCTGTCTAAAGACTCCAGGTCAGGCTGGCCTCTTGGCTTCTGTGCAGGGTTGACTTTGATATCAGAGGAGTCAAATGCACTTGTATGTGCCAGCACA
This sequence comes from Otolemur crassicaudatus, assembly GCA_963574585.1. Taxonomy (NCBI): domain Eukaryota; kingdom Metazoa; phylum Chordata; class Mammalia; order Primates; family Galagidae; genus Otolemur; species Otolemur crassicaudatus. Next base: position 4,423 of record CAUYQS010078343.1, read on the forward strand.
TGTACATACACAAACACACAGAACACATATACACACATGCACACACCTACATACCACATACACAAGCACACACACATGTAGACACCCCCCACCAGGTCTCTATCAACAACAGCATTCTCCTCCTTTTCTTCCTTTCTTCTAGGAAATATCTATGTAGGAGTAAAGTCATCAATTTAGAGGTATTGGTGGAAGTGGGTGCAGACACACACAGGAAATGACCTGGACAAAGAGAAGAGGGTGAAAGCTACTTGAACTGCTCTCAGCTGAGGGAGAAGCAGTGGGAATCCTGGGTCATCTTCAGTGAGATGCCCAAAGAAGCACAGGATCCCAATCACCCTAAAGATTTGGTGTTAAAGATTCAGAGTCTTTTATTTTTCTTCATTAGACCTTGGTTTAAAATGATGTAGGGAGAATGGAGAGGACAAATTTTTCTATCACAAAGAGAGAAAATGTTTTTCCATAGAAGATGTGTCATTCCTTGGCTGATCAGTGTCTAGTGCCCCCTTCCAGTATTCCCCAGGGAAAAAGCCAGCCAGCTTCAGGTCTTACCATGTGTTGGAGGGCTGAGTTACTCAAAGATGTCCACACCCTAGTCTCTATGAGGCTTTGAATCTGTTGTCTAATGCTACAGATGTGATGAAGTTTAAGGTCCTGAGAAGATTCCCCTGGATTATATAGGTGGGCCCAATGTCCTCATACACTTCTCCATAAGAGGGAGGCAGGAGGAGCAAGAGTCAAAGAGAAGGCCACATGACAATGGATGTAGAGGAGGCAGAGTCAGAAGGAGAAAACGTCATTCTGCTGGCCTTGAAGATGGAGGAAGAGGCCCTGAGCCAAAGATTGTAGGCAGCTCAAGCCAAAAATCACAAAGAAACATATTCCTCTCCAGAGCCTTCAGCCAGAATTTAGCCCTTCATCACTTTGATTCTGACTTCTGACCTTCAGACTGTAAATAAAGTTTTATCCCAGGCCACTAAGTAGTGGTAAGAATAAGAAAACAACAGAAATTAACAGGAAACTAACCCACCATGTTAGTGTAAGACTTCCCCAGAATCTACATCATCAACCTTAGTTCTCAGGAATTTGAATAACAGCATTGGCTTTTCTGGCTTGCAGAGAGCAGATGTGGAAATTTTCAGCTCCCTAATCAAATAAGCCAATACCTTATTTTATGTTATACCGTGTAACAACATTTTAGTGAAAAACTGCACTTACAAACAAGTGGTCCCATAAGATTATAAAGGAGCTGAAAATTTCTTTCACCTCATGATTTTACAGCCACTCTAAGATCAGAACATATGTAGGCATTACTTACTTGTTTGGGGCAACAAACAAGTGTAAACAAACCTACCACACAGCCAGTCATATAAAAGTCTAGCACATAATACTTGAAAATAATAATAAATAACATCACTGATTTATATACTTACTAAACTATACTTTTATTGTTATTTTAGAATCTACTTTTTTTAAAAATTTACTGTAAAACAGCCTCAGGCAGGTCCTTCAGGAGGTGTTACCGGAGAAGGCATTGCTATCCTAGGAGATGACAACTCCATGCATATTACTGCCTCTGAGGACCTTCCAGTGGGACAAGGTATGGAGGTAGAAGACAGTGACATTGATGATCCTGACCCTGTGTAGGCCTAAGCTAATGTGTGTCTTTATGTCTTCATTTTTAATTAAAAAGTATTTAAAATTTTTTAAAAATTCAAAATAGAAAAACACTTATACAAAGCACACAAAGATGTTTTTATACTGCTATATAAGTTTTGTGGGTTAACCAAATGTTATTACGAAAGAGCCAAAAACTTTTCAAAAATTTTCAAAACATTGTAGTAAAATAAGATTAATTTTTTATTGAAGAATTTTTTCTAACAAATTTAGTATAACCTAAGTGTAGAGTGCTTATAAAGTCTACAATTGTGTGCAGTGGTGATTAGGCCTTCACATTTGCTCAGCACTCACTCACTGACCAACCCAGAGCAACTGCCAGTCCTGTAAGCTCTGTTTGTGGTCAGTGCCCTATACTTGTGTACCCATTTTTTAAATCTTTTATACCATATGTTTACTGTACCTTTTCTGTGTTTAGATGTGTTTAGATACATGAATACTTATCATTGTACAATTGCATGCAGTATTCAGGATGATAACTTGCTGTACATGTTTGTAGCTAGGAGCCTAGGCTACACCATACAGCTGTGTGAGTAGCATGCTGCACAATCTGGGTTTCTGTAACTGCACTCCGTGATGTTCGCAAAACAACAATACTGCCTGAAGATGCATTCATTAGGATGTACCCCATCATTAAGTGACACATTACTGCAGACACATCCCATGTGCTCTGTTTCTCTGTAGAACCCTGACTGATATATATGGTAGACAAGAAGATTGAGTTTAGGAAGATTTAGGGATGAGTTAAGGACAGGTACTAGTTAAAGTAGCTGGAAGAGACTGAACAAATCAGACCCACAGTTACCAGTTAAGACCTTTTTTGACTAGAAGTCCTGAAGTTGGAGACTGACTCTTATGCATTCTCCAAGAATCAGTACAGACTAGGTGAATTTCTTACAAGATCAGCATTCCCAACTTGCTTGACACAGAGCTCAAATAAGAATAACTCCCACACAGTGCAGCTGTTTTGTTTTTCTGTCTTGAAGGGGGAGAAGAATTATGCAACAATCACTTTGTTCACATTTTAGAATTTCTTTTAAGTTATATGAATTCAGAACACTTCATTTACTATCTTGGCAGAGAAAACAAATCTGAATCCCTGTAAATATTTGGTCAACATGGAGGACAATTAGCCTATTGACCTCACTAGGTGTATGAACATTAGAGACAGATTTTACACAACAGGCAAGAAGAGTTAGTATATAGGGCAGGACAAATTTCAGCTCTGTCACTTACTCTGTCTCCCACCACCGATCCTACCAGGCACCTTAACTGCTATGAACTACAGTTTCCTCTCCTGTAAAGTACATGAGAGACTGAGAGACTACGTGTAATATCTGTCTCATAGGTTTACTGAGATTTTATGAAGAATGCATTTTAAACCTTTGTAAAATGTTCTTGCCTAGAGCTAGAACAAATAAATAATGTTACAAATTTTACCTACTATAACTAATAAACAGGTTTTATTCTTGTAACCAGCACTGGGAAGAAATAACATCTAATTTTAAAGAAGAGATAAAACCAGGAAAGACCAAGTAAGATGGGGCAGCAGGCTAAGATCTATTAAAGGAAAACCCTCCTTGTCCAAAGTAAGTCTCATATACTGTCATCTGACACATGACCGTGGTGGACATGTGCCACATGTGTCACTATCCAGCATGTTTGGAGTGGCCTTTCTGTGTTTGGAGACTGTTCTGTATTATAAGTCTAACTCAGGTAGAAGCCAGAATTCACTCATTTACTTTTCCAGACCTCCTTGTAACTGAGACAGAGACACATGACCTCAAGCCCACCAACCACATTTTCCCAACTTGGATTTGTAAGAGAAAGTAGTTGCCCTGGGAAACCCATTCTCTGCTGAGGATGGATAACTGTGAAATCTTCCTGTTGCAGATGGAACCATGGCTGAGGTTGTGGAAACAGCACCCCACACAGAGTGCTTATAGAGAAGGCTACAGAGTTAGTGCCTGACCATGACAACACTTTGGTCTCTCCTTAGAACAGCAGCCAATGGTGCCACTTGGGTATCATTCCTGGCTGCATAGCCTCTTTGCCTACATATCTTGCTGTCTGAAATGCTACAAGCTATTTAATTATCTTGGAATCAATTCATTTCATTGTTTAACTAGTAGACTTGATTCTAGTATTTGCAACCATGAACGCTGCCAGTTTACCTGTACTCAAGACCATGACTTCACGGCTCAAAAATGTGCCATCAGTGAATACTGGAGGGTAAACAAATTTTCATAAAAATGATCACCAAAAAGAAAAAAAAATGTTTAACATGTTCAAAAAAATTGGCTTTAAAAATTATGATGAACTATAAAATGTTTTCCATTTTAGAAAAGGGTTAATACAAAAATTTAGGAAGGAAAATAAACATTTCACAAAAGACTTTCTGCTTTGCATTTAATGTACATTATCTCATCAAATTGGCTTAAGTTACATGGAATTCAATGAATCAAGTACCACCAACTTGGTAGTCTTAGTCATGACTCACACATTGGGGTCTGTGGTCATAAACTGGAGGGCATTAGTGCTGATACTCTAACTCACAAGAGAAAGACATAGTGTGGGGATGGGAAAGAATCTTCTAGTTACCTATATGCACAACAGAATGAAATAATTGATTTCTTCTATTCATTAATTAGTGTTGTTCTAAAATAATTAATCATTTATTCATTATTTTTATTCAATAAATATTTATTTGTTCAGGAACTACTATGTATCTGATACTATGCTAGGTGCTAGAGCTAATTAGTAATTAATAATATTTGCTACTAGCTCGGCACCTGTGGCTCAAGTGGCTAAGGCACCAGCCACGTACACCCAAGGTGGCAGGTTTGAATCCAGCCCAGGCCGCCAAACAACGATGACGGCTGCAACCAAAAAATAGCCGGGCGTTGTGGCAGGTGCCTGTGGTCCCAGCTACTTGGGAGGTGGAGACAGGAGACTCGCTTGAGCCCAGGAGTTAGAGGTTGCCGTGAGCTGTGATGCCACAGCACTCTGCCCAGGGGGACAGCTTGAGGTCCTGTCTCAAAAAAAAAAATAATAATAATAATACCTGCTACTGATTTGATTAAATTCAACTCTTATGGTGTTCTCTTTGAAACTGCTTGATGGAAATGGAACTTGGGTGTCAACTAAAGTCTTCCAGCTCCTTAAGACCTAGATAAGATTGACTCAAAACTTCTCTGCAAATGCCTGAGGTGATTAGTCATATCCTTGTATCAAAACATCACATATACCCTATAAAAATATACAACTACTATGTACTCATAATAATTAAAATTCTTTTAAAAGCCTCTTTGTATGTTCTTGAAAGTTTCAAGCTTCACCATGCCTTCCCCCTCAAATGTACATATTTAAGGTTGTGTTCTTCTATTTCCCTCTGGCTTCTATTTTCAACCTCTCATGAATTATATACCCTCTAGTCAATACCTTGTGACTTTTTAAGACCAAATACGGAAGTCATAGCCTTCTCCTGATCCCTATGTCTACTACCAAAGGATCTCATTTACATAAGACCTTTATTTGTACAGTAGATTTGGGAAGAGAGCAATGTTTATATCACAGCAATTTAATTAACTTCAAAATGAATATTTGCCATCTGAGCTTCACAGCCATTCCATTCCCTGGCAATGAGACTTAGCCATCCCATCACCTCTACTCCTATTTCCTTCTTTATGCCTCAGTGTCCCCTAATTCTTGTGTATTTCCATATAACAAAATAGCTAAAAAATCAGACTTTTGGGTGAGAATCCCAGCTACCTGTAACAATTCACACAAGCCAGGGCAAGTTATTTCACATCTGTGGACCACAATTCGCTTGTCTGTAAAATAGCAATAGGCTACTTCTCAAGCATTTTTGTAAGGTGGGTTAATGTATATCAGTGAATGAGTGCAAGCATTAGTGCTTCCACTGTGGTTAATGCACAGTAGCTCAATCACTTTACTTGTGCCATCACATACACTAACCTTTTTAGAATTCTGGTCTGAGAAATGTTTATAACTAATTTTTTCCCCTAAGAGCAATTCTATTTCCATTCACAAATATTTGTTACTGCTTGAGTAGAGTATAAAGGCTCCTTGTCAGTGCAGCATAGTGGTAAATCACCAGATTTTGAAGACACACAGCCTGAGTCAAAACCTGGTCCAACTCCTAATGATCCATACCGCCAAAGCAATTTCACACTCATGCTGCTTCATTTTCTTTGTCTATAAAATGAGAATAAGCTGAGCATGGCAGCTTATGCCTATAATCCTAGCACTCTGAGAGGCCAAGGCAAGTGGCTCCACTTGAACTCAAGAGTTTGAGACCAAACTGAGCAAGAGTGTGACCCCATGTCTACTAAACAATAGAAAGAACCAACCAGGCATTGCAGCAGGAGCCTACAGTGCTAGCTCCTTGGGAGACTAAATCAAAAGGATCAATTGAACCCAAGAGTTTGAGGTGCTACAAAGACATGGCACTTTACCCAGGGTGATAGAGTGAGGCTCTCAATAAATAAATAATGAGGCTATAACATTATCTATTTCTAGCATTTTTTTTTGAGGATTAATTAAGTTAATTTTTTTTTTTTTTTTTTTTTGAGACAGAGCCTCAAGCTGTCCCCCTGGGTTGAGTTCCGTGGCATTACAGCTCACAGCAACCTCCAACTCCTGGGCTCAATCGAGTCTCCTGCCTCTGCCTCCCAAGTAGCTGGGACCACAGGCGCCCGCCACAACCCCCGGCTATTTTTTTTTTTTTTTTTTTTTGGTTGCAGCCATCATTGTTGTTTTTTTGGCGAGTCCGGGCTGGGGATTCGAACCCGCCACCTTAGGTGTACGTGGCTGGCGCCTTAGCCGGTTGAGCTATAGGCGCCGAGCCAATTAAGTTAATTTTTGAAGGTAAAAATTAATTTGGGCAGAGAAAGTAAAAAATCTGGACACTCTTCAGACTTGGATAACAGGCAAAAGATGAAGCCAGCTGCAAAATTCACAATAAACAACATTTCTCCCAAGGACACACTGCAGTTGTGAAGTGTCATAAAACTCTCTCTTCTGGGTAACAACTGCTTTCTTCTTTACTGAGAAACTTTGCTCTCTAAGAACATACACTATTTCTAACACATATTTAATTGCTATCTCACAGTTTTTATACCTAGGAAGACGAAGTAGGCTCACCTGGCTTATCTGCTCAGGGGCTCACAATGGTGAAATCAAAGAATTGACAGGGCTTAATTCCTTTCTTGAAGCTCTGAGAAAGAGTGTTTCCAAGATCATTCTGGTTGCTGACTGAATTCAGTTCCTTGTAGGTACAAAACTAAGGTCCTCTTTTCCTCAGTGGCTGTAAACCTGTTAGCCTCTGTTCTTGGAGGCTTCCCACAAAAGACTCTAATCAAACCTAGAGGATTCTAGACATTTGTCACAGAAAAGCAGCAGGAATTTATAATTCATGTGCAGACCTGAAAAGAAAATGTTTCTGGCTGCAATAGTTCACATTGCCTTAATTTTGGTGTTTGAAAGTAACAGGACGAATCCAGGGTCCACTTTGCATTTAAACCTAATGCTGACTGATGACACACAGTGAGAGGTCAAAGACCAAAAATAAAAGATTATTCTGAAACATGAATAAAAGGAAATGGAGTCCATGTTCTGTGGGGGAAACATTGGCATTTACTTCCACCCAGGTGTGAATGAGCTGAGTCCAAGAAAGAAGTCAGAATGTGGCTTAAGGTGGATGGTCACTTCTTCCTGGGCAGGTTGGTTCTATTGGGTAGGTCAGTACTATTTGGGGGGCTCCAAATAATTGACTCTATCATCCCAGTCTTCTTAGTCTATTATAAGGAGGCAGGGTGATGGGCGTGAACGTCTTTGACTGCCTCCTGTTGAATGAGGGGTGGTATGGGCTGCCTGTGAGGAAAATGGGAGGGAGATGGGAATGATGTTTACAGGAACATTCTTGAGTCTTCAGTCTGAAGAGGGTTGATATACGTTTAGGCCTAGGATATGAGTGGTTGTTTTCTGGGTGACTGCCTGGTCAATAAATTGGGAGATGAGATGAAGGATTACTGGTCTAAAACTGAGAATGAGAAAGATCATAATTAGTAGCCCTGTCATAGACAGTAATGACGGAAGCCATAATTCAAGCACCACAAGTTTGGAGTAGCATGAGGGCACAGTAAATTACCATTAATTACCACCACTGAGATTTCTGTTTATTTTAGAGGACCTTTATAAGATGAAAGCATAGAAAATGTTGCTCCCATGTTTATTAGAAAAGAGGCTAGCTTACCTTCCTCTAGCAAAAATACCCAGAGTTTAGTTTGCTAGGATGGCATCCAGGGGGCATCAGGAATTTTCAAGGATCATCACTCTTCAGCAGCTAGGCCCAGGAGGTTGGGAAATTCCACTAGGTCCTGGGAGTGACGTTGAACCAAATCCTCAGTAGGACCTGGTTAGTCAGACTTCCAGTGAGGACCTCCACAGGCTGGGCACAGATTGGGGGAAGGATTTGACTTGGGTACTGCTTTGCCCAGTGTCCAGCATACTGCATTTAAAACATGATCCCAGGGGAAATTTTTTCTTTTTTTTTGGACTACCCAGAGGAGTTTCAAAAAATAGCTGGCTTTTGTCTAATGGTGGCAGCCAATAACTGAAACCCCAAGAAATGTGGTTGCACCTGGAAGGCCCAGTCAATGAGATCTCACTGGGGTTCTGAGGGCCCTGGGGAATTTTTTGGACGTTTTTTCCCCCCAGATATTAGGCACCAACTGAGAGATAAAATTCCTGTTAATAGGGTGTAAGTGAGGATATCATATAAATCCTGCCATGTCCGACCATATGATTGGATTAGATACCTAAATTCTTGAGAATATTTTATGAGATCTGTGGACAATGATCCTAGTTTCTGACTTATGTGGGGCAGGTCTGAGGGTTAAAACATAGTATCAATCCTGATGATATCTTCCCTTCCTGCAACCTCTCAGAGGAGAGTATAGAGGTAGTAGTAATCTGAAAGGCCCAAAAGTGTGACAAGACCTTGTGTGGTATGGGGAAATTGGGTCCACCATGTTTCTTTTCTCTCCTGGTTCTGCCATCTTTTCTCTCTCTACCCTGTGCAGCAGAAGGCGGACAGTGGGTAATGGAGAGTGGGGAGATGGGGTGGAATTCTGCAGGTAGGAATGAGGTTGAGGGAGGCAGGGTTGTGCAAGGGTAGAAGGGAATGGGTTGTCTGCCTGCTTGAAAGAAGACAACAGAGATTCAGATGGCTTGAGGAGAGTTGGTTTGACCTGCACAAGGAAAATCTGAGTTTGCATGATGAACACAAAGAAGGAATGTTTCAGAGGAGGAGAAAGGTCCAGATATAGGGAATCTTTGACCATTTGCCTAATTTCTGACAATAATTATTGAGATAAGTGAGGATGGAGAGGTCAAATGTGCCATTTTGAAGCCATTGTGAGCCATTCTCTAGTTTGTACATAGGCCAATCAATAGTACAGAAAAAGATGAGGCATTTAGTTTTAAGGTCAGGATAGAGCTGTAGAGACTTGAGGTGAGGTGAAAGGAAGTTTAAAGGAGAAGATGGAACGATCCATGACTGAGTGGTCCCATATCAGAAAATGGAAGTTAAAAAAAATGAGACTAAATTGAGGCTGTAAAGAAAACTTGAGAGGAGGAGGGAGGTGGGTTAGGCTGGGGTCAGAGAGGTTACCAGGCCTCTGCTTGTGAACTTTAACCATCCCAAAGAGTGGCCTGGTTCCCACAAACAAGGCACTGGATGGGAGAGTCTGGCTCACAAGTGTTGGTCCATGACTGGTACCAGATTTAGGAATCATGGACTACTGGAATTTTTCAGCCCAGAGTAACGAAAGGGAAGAGAAGTTTTAAAAAAACTCAGAAAGGGGCTATATTCAACTGCTTAAGAGGCCCAGAGATGGAGGGAGAAGGAAAGAGAAGTTGGAGAGGAGAAAAGGAAAGAAAAGTTAGAAGTTCAGAAAGGGTTTCTAGACAAATGCTTACCTTACCATTAAATGGATGAATTTCGGACAGCGGTTGGAGGGGTGCTCTGTTTCTCTTCATCTTGTCATAACAAGAGTCTATCTAGTTAGATCCAACAGGATGTATCTCAGTCCCCAAATGGGGTTTCTCCCCATCCTGTGTTCTTGGCACCAAAGTGAGAGGTCAAAGATCAAAAATAAAAGATTATTCCAAAATGTAAATGAAAGGAAATGGAGTACAGGTTCTGTGTGGGCAGTGTTGGCCTTTACTTCCACCTGGGTGCTAGCAAGGTGAGTCCAAGAAAGGAGTAAGCATGTGGGTTAAGGTGGATGGGAATGTAAAGCATCAGCGGGGTAGGGATTAGCACATTCACTCTTTCCTGGGTAGGACATTCATCTATCCATTTCTTCCTGAGCAGGTCAGTTCTATTTGGGCAGGTTGGTTCTATTTGGGTGGGTCCCCACATTGACTCTATCACACAGCTCTGATTTCTTGGAGCCCATAAGAATACTGCTTTAGTTAAATTTCACCTAAACTCCACCTTCCTCCATAATCCTACAATGCCTGTATTTTTCTTTTATTTGGTTAGAAGTGCCACACTTCTGAAGTATGCTCTCCCTCCTTACAATGAGTCAGGATTCCACTAAATTGGACCAGAGGCTTGTCCTCGGTAGTTAGATTGATTGAGTTGGAAGAACTTAAAGTACTTAAAATAGAGCCTGGCACGTGGCAATACTTGGTTTAATCTTACATATAACAAATGCAATTCTAGTAACTATTACTATTATCACAAACTCTGTGAGTAAATAAATAAAAGGACAATGATGTTGTGTCAGGGATAGATGCTGTGAATAAGGCAATAGGAATAAAGAAACAAAATGCCAGGCACTGTGGCTGCTAAATCCCTATAACTTCAGAAATTTCCCCAAGGCTAATTTCCACTTGAGGAACTTCACTTGCTGTCATGTGACCACACCCTTGGTGCTGGGCAGAAACTGTTCAGTCCTTAGAAATACTAATTCAACATGCAATGTGGCTCCATGCCAACATTTCTGGACTAAGTTGGAACAATAAAGCCACAATTAGATTTTAAATGGTTTTAAAATAAGCACCATGGTTAAGTAGAAAGATTAATCTTAGCACTGTTTCTCACTCTTCCTTTCTAAAAATGTAAAAATATTTATATTTTTAATAATAACCATCAGTAGCACTAATAAAAAGGATCTGGGCATTGGGAGATCTTTTATTAACTTGCCAAGCACCAAGAATTTGGGGTCCAAAGATGATGTCCAGAGAGAGGATGTCCAGCTTGTAGCATCAGAAAGAGGTTTCCCAGAGCATCCCCATTCCTCATCTTTCTGACCCATGGTCACATCTTTCATTTGGATGATTAACTTTAGTGTTTATAAAACAATGTCCAAGGGTTGAGTGTCTGTCAATGTGTGGTATTATAGGGATCACAGAGAAACCCACCCTTTTCCTTTGGTTGGTTCGCTGAAAAATCAGCTCACAATTACCACAGATTAATAAGAGGTTTATTTACAAATACCATGTGCATGGGGGAAACCACAAGAATGATTACCCAATGTCTCATTCCTTTTTGAAGGGAGGGGGCGAATGTGGAGTATGGGTGCAGGATATATAGATGGAAGGAAACAGACTGACGTGTAAATTACCCACCCAAGATACAGGTACTATGTTTTAAATGATTTGGGGCCAGGTCTGCTAGCATTCAGAAAAGAAAGTCAGCAGCCCCTTTTGATCCTCAATCGAGTTAGTGGGGTTTTATGTAGATAGAGGGAAGGCCTCTTCCAATGCTTTCTGATCATGAATGGCCTTTAATTCAAAATATTCTTTATACCAAGGAGTCATATTTCAAGGTGAAATTTCCTTAGCTCTTTCAATATATAATAGATTCTCAACAAATATCTGTTTGAATAAATTAATGGGTTCTGTTGTGTTCTTCAAACAGAATACTGCCCTCTAAAAATTTAAGTGTGACAGAAAATGCTGGCCTAGAAGTAATACAAGACATCTAGACATAAGTATAAAAACAGTTCAGACATAAATGGGCAAGACCTGCTGTAGGGCCACAAAAGAAAAAAAAAATTAAAGACAGACAGCAATTAAGTTCACTTTAATTGGCAAAGCTAATCACTTATTTAATTTTCAGGTCAACTATCCTGCCATACTTAACTTTATGAGTGTTCACTAGTGAATACTTGCTGGATGAATTTACAAAGTGTGTTCAATTTTCTTCCCATCTTAAGAGATCAAGGTCTATGCAGACCTACTTATGTGAACATTTCTAGTATTTACTTGATATGATCTTCCTAAGCTGGCAAATAACTATTATTCACAGGAAATTCATAAATAAATATCTGATTCACCAATGTGTGATTTGTTTTTTTCTGTTTCTCCTAATAATTTATTTAGGATAGCAAAATAAGCCCTCCTGAATAAGATACAGCAAAATAAAAAAAGTGCATAAAAAAAGATACAGTGAACACCCAACTTAACTAATAAAATAACCATCCAGTTAAAATCTTTGTTTCTGATTACAGGTTATTCTAATCCCAACATTAGCTGAATTTGGAGATTATTGTTTCCACACCTTTTTTATAATTTATAACATTTGTAACTATCCCTTTAAAAGTATATGCAGTATTGTTTGCATATTTTAGTCTAAGTACAATTGGTATCATATTATTTTTCTGAAAAAGATTTTAATCAGTATTAAAGTTTTGAGGCTCACCCCTAGTGACATATCTGTCTTTTATATAGTATCCCATTACATAATATTGTAGAGAACAAGGTAACTTAACCTTCTAAAGGTTTTCTGAAAAATCAAACCTACAAGAGGAGATTAATAAAAGAAATGAAATACAAATTTACTAACTTGCACATGGGAGAGAAACAGAGAGTGATTAACCCTACCATAATTTAATGGGGTTCAGAAGCTTATATATAAACCATCTTGAGGTTACAGAGAGAAGGAGGGCTTGAATTGTGGCAAAACAGGCTATGGTGACAAAATAGATTATGGGAGGGGGAGAAGTGGAGGCCTGGCTATCAAAAGGTGTCTTATTATACAGATGAAATCTCATGGGTAGCAGCCCTCAGAGAGAATAAGATATTAAATATGATTTTTAGGTCTCAGACTCTCAGTGAGTCTTTTCTAGATCCAGACAAGGGAAGGCCTCAGAGAAAACCTGTGAATCAATGCAGATTTTCTCTACAGATGTAAATCTCCCCCACAAAAAGACACCTTTGCAGGGCCACTTCTGTTTGCTGGCTCTCTGAACAACCATCTCAAAATATGTAAAATAAGTATATTTTGCAGTAAAATATTTTATTTCCTTCAGTCTCTGCATTGAAACTTGTAAAAAGTTTTACATATTAAGTGCCAAGCCAATAGCTTTGAAGAAATTTGGGTTAGAGATTGTTAGATAAGAGACATTGTTAGGAAGAGGATGAGAAAGACAAATTGGGATAAGCAGACAAGAACAAATTTAAATATATCATCTCCTATCTTTTGAATCATCCTTTTTGTCCTGAGAATAGATCAGTTTAGTGAAACAGCTGTGTCCCATTCCAGAAGGTGACACTGCAGATGGACTAGGTCTCTATCTATGATGTGGGCAAACAAATCATTTAATGAGAGGAATTTCTATGGAAATGGAAGAAAAATAAAGGTTAATGTCTGGAGTAGTTTATAAACTAGTTTTTCTAGTCTTTGAAGCATTTATTCCAATAATAACTCAACCCAATAGCCATGATACAGGGCTTGCCCAGGTTTCCCCATTCAGAGCTGGACAGGAACATCTTCCCCTTATTTTCTAGGCCTAGGAAAACAAGCTTTTCCAGGCTTCATTCTCTGGACTCAAGCAAGATCAGAGAAAAGCAGCCTGTTCAGTATCTCAACTTCAGGTCCCACCTCCCCCAGTGAAAAAAACATACACCCTACTTCCTCACTTGGGACAAAGACTGTGAAGACCTAATTCATTTGCCAAAGACAGAATGTTTTCTGTCTGCCACTCCTGGTCAAGTGTGATATACATTCCCAAGATCACCCTGCTTGCAGGCAGTACATGAACTCCTAGACAAAAAGTCCCATGGGGGATAGGTAAGGGAAGGGTTTCCCACTTGGGTTCTATCCCTCCACTGTGGGAGTTTCTGTTGACCTTCTTTCCTTCTGTATCCCTTTCCCTATCTTAAAAGTGTCAAACTCTTGTGAATCTTTCCTATATTTGAGCAAGGGAGGGCCCCAGAAAAAAACCCTGCTGTATTAATGCAGATTTTCTGCCAAGGTGCAAATCTCCCCTACAAAAAAAAAGGTTTGCAGGGCCATTTTTCTTTGAGGCACTATGAACATCCATAGAGGTTTATTTTATATTTTAATTTACTTCAACATTATATGAATACCACAATTATGTATCTATTTTCTTTTCAATTAATACATTTTCTTTTCTTTTTTTTTTGTTTTTAACATTTTTTTCTTTTGCTATCATAAATAATAATTTCATGAACATTTGCACACAGGTCTCCTTGGGGATCTTGGGGATATGTGCAAGTTTTCTATGGTACATAGTTAACTAGAATAATAAAGATATTATTACCACTAATACAAATACTACTACTGACAATGAGCTAACATGTATTAGTCTAATTGTTTTACAGTTATTAATTCATTTAATCCTAAGACTTTTGTAAAGTAGATACAAGGAAACATTGAAGGGAAATCATTCAGTCATACATGAAAGTTTCCTCCCTTATAAAATATTACCAAATTATTCTCCAGGGTGCTTGTAAAAACTTACATCTCCATCAGGGGTATACAAAAGTTACTGAAGATCCATATTCTTTCCAAAACTTAGTACTGTCAGACTTAAAATTTTTCCTCAAATGTGTATATTGAGATAGGTATTATAAAGAGATACAGTTGCTGACTGTTTGAAATACAGATACATAAAGAATGATGTGCAGGGAAGGATTGAGGTTGAAAAAAAAGCAATCAAAGGAAAGCGAGTCTGTTAAAGGAAACCAGAATATTTTAGCCCAAAATATATTTCTTAGGCATATTTTGAGATAGCTAGTCACAGGGCTACAAACCCCAGGAATATCTCTGAAAAGCCATCTTTTTGATGGAGATATTTGTATCTAGAGGAAATCTACATTACCAAAGTGAAACAAACAGCTGATCCAAAGAAGCTATCTCTGAGGCTCTCCACCCTCTCTTTGCCAATCTAGGAAAAATTAACTCACAGAAAAACTGACTAAAAGTCTGATACTTTTAAAGGTTTGAGAGAAAATTTTAGGACAGGTTCACAGCTATTCTTCCTAAGGGCAGCTCTGAGCTTCCCTGAGTGATTTTTATTTGCACCACAGGACAGCCTGGGCTTGCCATGTTTTCTGCTCTCCGCTCATTGGCTTTCCACTCATGGCTCTCTTGCCATGTTTTCTGTTCTCATGACCTTTGAGGCTACCTTCCTTTAAAGAAACACTAATGCCCTCTTTTTACTTTAACCTCAGGTTGAAAACATCAGTCAACTGGCTCTTCTTTGATTCTCATACTTTGTGTGTGGCTCTCATGTCCATAGGCACATTAACAAATTTGTATGCCATTCTTTAATATTAATCTGTTTATTGTCAGTTTATGTTTTAGACTCAGTTTACCAAACTAAAGGAAATTCTTCTCACCCTATACCATTTTAAGAAGTAGGAAAGGTGGTCAAAGATGTTAGGAGTTGGGGGTGGATAAATTCCCACCCAACAGGTACATGGCCCAGGTACTTTGCACACTTTTAGGTAAGGGACTCAACTACAACTTTGACTTAAAATATACAAAAGCAAACTATGAAACAAAAACTTGTGTACCGCTGTATTCTGAAATTAAAAAAAAAAATTACCTAAGAGTTAAAAAAAGAGAGCGAGATAGAAATTAGGAGTAAAAATACAACAAAGATACCCACCATAACTGAAGCTTTAAGCCTAATTGATAGTCTTGTACACACCTACCTAAGCAATAGAGACATACCCATGCTAATTCTTCATTACCCTAGTGTTCATTTGGCTGTCAAAGACTGCAGGGGAATATCTGAATGAAAGATCAGAGAATGAAAAATTCCTTTATCTCTAACTGTCAACTCTTCCCTACTTTTTTTTTTTTTTTTTTTTTTTTTGCAGTTTTGGCCAGGGCTGGGTTTGAACCCACCACCTCCAGCATATGGGGCTGGCACCCTACCCCTTTGAGCCACAGTTACCACCCAATTCTTCCCTACTTTTAACACTAGGATTTTTCAATAAATGTTGTCACTAAGCACCTCTACTCTCTCCTCTTAAGTTATGAATAATTCAAATAGCACAGAACAAATCAATAACACTTTTTTAATGTTAAGTTATTCACTTTTCACCAGCATTCATTCATTTTCTTTTGTCTCCTCTAGGAAGAAGATATGTTTATTATGTATGCTTGATCAATTGGGAAACAAACCCAAACTATGAACGTAAAGTGATAAAAAAGAGGGGGCAGAGCAAGATGGAGGACCAGAAGGATTGTTCAGCTGAGCTATCCTAGAACAACTGGAGAAAAAGAGAAAACTCAGTCATACCTAGCATGGGAACCTTACCCAGAGTCATAGCTCAGAGAGCACAGCAAGGAGGTGGTGAACTGGATACAGTGTATGATTCAGAGTGGTGGAAATCTCATGAATTAGGCAAGGGATTTCAAGTAGCTTGGATCAGCTGGCCCCTCACAGAGGTCCAGGATGGAAAGAAGCCTTTCTGGAGTTTTTAATTGTTGAGAGAACCTACACTGTTGAATGGAAAGCTTAGAAGAATGGGCAGACTTGAACAGGATATAGCAACCACATTTGAATGCCAGTGTGAGTGAATTGCCATAGGTTTGGTGGCTGGTTAGGAAGTCATACTGAGAAGGTTTCGGTGGCCATGGGTAGCCATTGTGGGAAGGTCATGAGAATATCTTAGCAGGAGCCTAAAGTATGGCTGTCTTAATTCTGCCTTCCAGGATCAGAACTCCACTTGTGGGGCAGGCTGAGGGACTCCCATGGGAACTGGAGTCAGGGGGCACTGTGAGACCTGCCCATGAAGAATTTTTGTGAGGTTTAAGATCCCAACCCATCAGGGTTTGAATGCTGAGAAACAATCAAGAGATCACCAAAGGCAACTAAACTTAGAATAAGGACCATAAAGGGTGCCGGCTGTGCTCTCTGTCTCTGAAAAAAACACAGCACCACCTTGTGTCCCAGCAACATATTGCAACATATTGTCATCAAGAGCAAGGACTTCTATTTGAAGCAAGAAAGCAGTGATAAGTAAAAAGGAGAACATGGAGGCATACAAGAAGAAAGAATACATGAGGTGGAACCAATAGAAAAATTCATGCAACATGAAAAACTGAAATAAAGGAATTTCCCCAAGGGACCATGAGGCAACCAATGCAAAAGAATCCACCTATAAAGAATTAATGGATTGGGCAGTACCTGGGGCTCAAGGAGTAGGGCAATGGCCCCATATACTGGAGGTGGAGGGTTCAGACCCGGCCCAAGCCAAAAACTGGAAAAAAAAAATAGATTTCACAGAAAGAGAATTTAAAATATGGATGGTAGGCCAAATTCAAAGACAAAATCACCAAAGATTTTGACACATTGAGGCAAGAGCTTGCAGCCCTCAAAAGTCTGAGAAATAAAGTAGAATCCCTCAGTAACAGAAGGGAGCAAGCAGAAGAAAGGAGTACTGACATTAAAGACAAAGCTTTTGAATACTCCCAAACTCTCAAAGAAGAAGAGAAATGGAGAGAAAAATGGATCATTCTCCCAGAGAGCTCTGGGATAATTCAAAGAAAAGTAATATTTGCCTCATAGAAATCCCTAAAGGTGATGAAGTTGCTGCACAAAGTACAGAGGCTCTTCTTCATGAGATTATGAAATTGAATTTTCCAGACATGCCAAGACATTCTGAAATTCAGATAGCAGACAGTTTCAGAATCCCAGCATGACTCAACTCAAATAAGACATCCCCCAGTCACATCATAATTAACTTCACTAAAGTTAATATGAAAGAGAAAATTCTGAAAGCAGCCAGATGTGAGAAAACCATAACCTACAAAGGGAAGAATATTACAATGATTGCACATCACTCTGCTGAAACTGTTCAATCTAGAAGAGGGTGGTCATCGACTTTTAATCTCCTAAAAGAAAATAAATTTCAACCCAGGATCCTGTATCCAGCTAAACTGAGTTTCATTTATGATGGAGAAATTAAATACTTTAATGACATTCATGTGTTGAAGAAATTTGCCATAACAAAACCAGCTCTCCAGGATATTCTCAGATCTATCCTCCATAATGACCAATGCAATCCTCCACCACAAAAGTAAACTCATTTAGAAACTTTTGATCAAATTCCATAGTGAAAGGATTAAAAATGTCCACTAGACTTTTGAAAAACTCAATACCCAAAATTTTACCAGGCTCATCAATATTCTCAATTAATGTGAATGGCCTAAATTGTCCTCTAAAGAGGCACAGGTTGGCTGACTGGATACAAAAACTCAGGTCAGATATCTGCTGTATGCAAGAATCTCATCTTCCTGTAAAATATAAATATAGACCCAGGGTGAAGAGATGGTCATCTATATTCCAGGCAAATGGAAAGCAGAAAAAAGCAGGTGTTGCACTTTTATTCACAGATACAATAGGCTTTAAACCAACAAAAGTAAACAAAGACAAGGATAGCCACTTTATATTTGTTAAGGGTTATACTGCATATGACGAGATCTCAATTATCAATATCTATGCACCCAACCAGAATGCACCTCAATTTATAAGAGATACTTTAACAGGCATGAGCAATTTGATCTCTCCTAGCTCTGTCATAGTCAGAGATTTTAACACTCCTTCGGCAATGTTGGACAGATCCTCCAATAAGAAGCTAAGCAAAGGAATTTTAGATTTAAACTTAACCATTCAATATTTGGATTTAACGAACAGCTACAGAACATTTCATCTTAATAAAACTGAATACACATTCGTCTCATGAGCCCATGGAACATACTCCAAAATTGATCACATCTTGGGTCACAAGCCTAACCTCAGCAATATTAAAAGAACAGAAATTATTCCTTGCATCTTCTCAGACCATAATGGAATAAAAGTTGAACTCAGTAACAATAGGAATCTGCATACTCATACAAAAACATGAAAGTTAAATAACCTTATGCTGAATGATAGCTGGGTCATAGACAAGATCAAGAAGGAAATTATCAAATTTTTGGAACAAAATGATAATAAAGACACAAATTATCAGAACCTCTGGGATATGACAAAGGCAAGCCTAAGAGGGAAATTTATGGCACTGCAAGCCTTCCTCAAGAGAACAAAGAGAGGAAGTTAACATAATGGAACATCTTAAGCAACTGGAAAAGGAAGAACATTCCAAGCCCAAACCCAGCAGAAGAAAAGAAATAACCAAAATTAGAGAAGAATTAAATGAAATTGAAAACAAAAGGATTGTACAACAGACCAATAAATCAAAAAGTTGGTTTTTTGAAAAGGTCAATAAAATAGATAAACCTTTGCTAACCTAACCAGGAAAAAACAGTAAAATCTCTCACTTTATTAATCAAAAATGGAAAAGATGAAATAACAACACATCCCTCATAAATTCAAATAATCCTCAATGAATATTACAAGAAATATTATTCTCAGAAACATGAAAATCTGAAGGAAATTGACCAATACTTGGAAGCATGCCACCTCCCAAGACTTAGCCAGAATCAAGTGGAAATGTTGACAGGCCTATATCAAGTTCTGACATAGCATCAACTATACAAAATCTCTTTAAAAAGAAAAGCCCGGGACCTAATGGCTTGAAGTCAGAATTCTACCAAACCTTTAAAGAGGAACTAGTACCTATATTACTCAACCTTTTCCAAAATACAGAAAAATAAAGAATACTACCAACACATTCTATGAAGCAAACATCACCTTCATACCCAAACCAGGAAAAGACCCAATAAGAAAAGAATATTATAGACCAATACAACTAATGAATATTGATGGGAAAATATTCCACAAGATTCTAACAAACAGAATCCAGCAACACATCAAAAAAATTATACACCATGACCAAGTGTGTTTTATCCAAGGATCTCAAGGCTGTTTCAATATACATAAATCTATAAATATAATTCATCACATAAACAAATTAAAAAACAAAGATCATATGATTCTTCAAATGATGCAGAAAACGCTTGTGATAATATCCAGCATCCCTTCATGATCAGAATACTTAAGAAAATTTGTATAGAAGGGACATTTCTTAAACTGATAGAGGCCATCTACATCAAATCCACAGCCAACATTTTATTGAATGCAGGTAAATTGAAATCATTTTCACTCATATCAGGAGCAAGGCAAGGTTGCCCATTGTGTCCACTGCTCTTTAACATTGTAATGGAAGTTTTAGCTATTGAAATTAGGGAAGAAAAGGCGATCATATGTATCCATATAGTGTCAGAAGACATCAAATTTTCACTCTTTGCAGATGATAAGATTGTATGTCTGAAAAACACCCAGGATTCTACTACAAAACTTTTAGAAGTGATCAAGGAATAAAGCAGCATCTCAGGTTACAAAATCAACACTCACATATTGGTAGCCTTTATATATACCAACAATAGGCAAGCTGAAAAAACAGCCAAGGACTCTATTCTGTTCACAGTAGTGCCAAAAAAGATCAAATATTTACGAGTTTACCTAATAAAGAACGTGAAAGATCTCTATAAAGAGAACTATGAAACTCTAAGAAAAGAAATAGTGGCAAATGTTAAATAACGGAAAAACATACTATGATCATGGCTGGGAAGAATCAACATTGTTAAAATGTCCATACTACCCAAAGCAATATACAATTGTCATGCAATCCCTATTAAATCTCCACTGTCATACTTTAAAGATCTCAAAAAAACAAGACTTCACCTTATATGGAATCAGAAAAAAACCTCAAATAGCCAAGACGTTACTCAGAAATAAAAACAAAGCAGGAGGAATCATGCTACCATACCTCAGACTATGCTATAAATCAATACTGATCAAAACAGCATGGTACTGGCACAAAAACAGAGAGGTAGATGTATGGAACAGAATAGAGAACCAAGAGATTAACCCAGCTACTTACTGTTATTTTATCTTTCACAAGATAAACATCCAGTGGGGAAAAGATTCCCTATTTAACAAATGGTGCTGGGTGAACTGGCTGGCAACCTGTAGAAGACTGAAACTGGACCCACACCTTTCACCATTAACTAAGATAGATTCTCACTGGCTTAAAGATTTAAACTTAAGCATTATACTATAAAAATACTTGAAGAAAGTGGAGGAAAACTCTTGAAGAAATTGACCTGGGCAAATATTTCATGAGGAGGACCCCCTGGGCAACTGAAGCAGCATCAAAAATAGACTACTGGGATCTGATCAAACAAAAAATCTTCTGCACAGCCAAGAACGTAGTAAGTAAAGCAAGCAGACATCCTTCATAATGGGAGAAGATATTTGCAGATTATGTCTCCAACAAAGGGTTAATAACCAGAATCCACAGAGAACTCAAGTGTATTAGCAAGAAAAGAACAAGTGATCCCATCTCAGGGTGGGCAAGGGACTTGAAGAGAAACTTCTCTGAAGAAGACAGGTGCAAGGCCTACAGACATATGAAAAAATGCTCATCATTCTTAATCATCAGAGAAATGCAAATCAAAACTACTTTGAGATATTATCTAACTCCAGTAAGATTAGCCCATATCACAAAGTCCCAAAACCAGAGATGTTTGCATGGATGTGGAGAAAAGCACTTGTACGCTGCTGGTGGGAATGCAAACTAATACATTCCTTTAGGAAAGATGTTTGGAGAACACTTAGACAACTAAAAAATAGACCTGCCATTCAATCCTACAATTCCTCTACTAGGTATATAACCAGAAGACCAAAAATCACATTATAACAAAGATATTTGTAACAGAATGTTTATTGCAGCCCAATTCATAATTGCGAAGTCATGGAAGAAGCCCAAATACCTATCAACCCATGAATAGATCAATTAATTGTGGTATATGTACACCATGAAGAAGAAAATGGAGACTTTACCTCCTTCATGTTTACATGGATGGAGCTGAAACATATTTTTCTTAGCAAAGTATCTCAAGAATAGAAGAAAAGTTATCCAATGTACTCAGTCCTACTATGAAACTTATTTATAGATTTCATATGAAAGTTACAACCTATTATAGCCCAAGAATATGGGGAAAAGAGAAAGGGAGGGGAGGGAGAACGATGGGTAGACGGAGGGTATTTGGTGGGACCACACCTATGGTGCATCTTACAAGGGTACACGTGAAACTTACTAAATGTAGAATATAAAAGTCTTAACACAATAACTAAGAAAATGCCATGAAGGCTATGTTAACCAGTTTGATGAAAATATTTCAAATTGTATAAAAACCAGCACATTGTACCCCATGACTGAATTAATGTACACAGTGATTATTTAATAAAAAAAAGTAAAATAAATAAAATAAAATATGGATTATAAAGATAATAAAAGAAATGGAAGAGAAAGTGGAGGGACAGAACCAAAAGACAGACAAGAGATATGTAGAAAAGATATGATGGAGCTTAAGGAAATGAAGGAGATAATCATGAAATGTAAAGATGCAGTAGAAAGTATCAAAAATAGTTTAGCCCAGGGAGAAGAAATATCCTCAGAGCTACAGGATCAAGATTCTGAGTTAACCCAGGTAGTTAAGGAGGCAGAAAAGAAGAGAAAGAAGTACAGGCACTTAGAGAACGATGAGCCTTCATGAAGTGTTCAAATATACAGATAATAGGGATTCCTAAAAGTGGAATGAAAGCCCACATAAAACAAGCTAAATGAAATGTGCTCCTTTAATTCCAGAAACTGGGTGAAAAGACTTCTAAGTATTGTGTGTTTTGTAGAGGCCTAGCTGCCTGGGAGAGCGTGGCAGGGCCTGCAGGCAAGGTGATAACAGCCTCCTGTTTGGAACTCTGACTATGCAGTCAGTCAGCCTCCCAGATAACGGTTGATTGCTCATCTGTGCATGAGACATGGCTCAAAGTTTGATGTGAGTGAAAAACTTTGTCATAAAAGCAGGTGGCCCCCAAACCACAAGAAAACAGAGTCATTAAGTCGTTAAGTTTCTTGGAATCTTAATTGAGTACATGGAAGAAAGAGTTTTACTCCCCTGCTTGTCCTGACCTTCAACTTTGACAATATAAGTCACATAATGCATGGTTGCTTCAGATCTTTAGAAGAATACCTTGCGGTTAGTTTGAAGTTAGTTATCTTACTTTTCCAAATTTTCTGTCTTTTCTATAGTTTAGGATAAGAATAGAGAATGTTAAGTATAGATTATTGATTAATGTGGTGTACATGACTAGCTTACTATAAAAGGTGGTCGAGAATAAAGATGATTTGCTACTTGCCACCTAGAGCTTGTAGTCATTTCTTGCTTTCATACAATTCCAGAAGCAAGCTTGTACCTACGGCCAAGCCATCCTTCTGTCCCTGAGAAGGTGAAAAATTTCACCCAACATCTAAAGGGTAGACGATTGTCCCAAGGGAATGGAAGCCCTACTGAAGACTATCATATATGAAAACTTCCCAAGTTTTACAAAAGACCCTGACAAACTTCTTTCAGATGGATATCAAACCCTGGGTCATCTCAGCTCAAACAGAGCTTATTCAGGACACATTGTAATGAACATGGCCAAAGTCAAGATGACATAAAAAGTTCTGCGAACAGCCAGATGTAAGTGCTAACTGACCTACAGAGGCAGAGCCATTAGGATCACAACAGACTTTTCAACTGAAACTTTTCAAGCCAGGAAAGCATGGTCATCCACCTTCAACACTCTTAAACAAAACAACTTTCAGCCCAGAATTCTATACCTCACTAAAGTGAGCTTCAAAATTGATGGAGAAATCAAATCTTTTGTGAGTGTACAAGCACTGAGGAAATTCACCACAACAAAACCAACTCTACAGGAAATACTTAGACCTATTTTCATCACTGAACATCACAATGGACCACCAGCAAAGTAAAAACCCAGAAGCTAAAGGTCACAATTTAGCTTCCACAATGCCACAAAGGATAAAACTACACAACACACTTTCACAAAATAAGATGACTAGAACTCCACAACACATAAATTCTCTCAATAAATGAATGTCAATGGACTGAATTCACCACTGAAGAGGCACAAGCTGGTCATTGGATTAAAAAGCACAAGCCATGAGGAGACACACCTAGCCTTGAAGGACAAATCAAGACTCAAGGTAAAGGGGTGGAAAACAGTATTTCAAGGAAATAGAAATCAGAAGAAAGGAGGGGTTGTAATTTTATTTTTAGATACAAGCAGATTTAGAGCAACCAAGTTAAGAAAGACAAAGATAGACACATTATACTTAGTCAAAGGAACAATACAATAAGAAGACATTTGAATTTTAAATATGCACCCAACTGAAATGCTCCCAGATTTATGAAACAGAACTTGATGGGTCTTAGCAATATGATATCCCATAACATCATAATAGTCAGGACTTTAATACCCCTCTGGACAGAGAACTGGACAGATCCTCTAAATAGAAACTAACCAAGGATACAAAGGTATTAAATGTGATACAAGAACAAATGGAATTAATAGACATATACAGAACAATCCTCAAGCTAGGGAATATACATTTTTCTCATCAGCCCATGATACATACTCCAAAATCAACCACATCCTAGAATACAAATCCAATTTCAGCAAAGTTAAAAAAATAGAAATTATACCTTGTATCTTCTCAGACCACAAGGCAATAATGGTGGAACTCAACTCTAACAAAAACATTCATCTCCACACAAAGATGTGGAAATTAAACAGCCTTATGCTGAACAATAGTTGGGTTCAAGAAAAGATAAAATAATAAATTGTTAAATTCTTCAAATATAACAACAACGAAGACATAAGTTACCAAAACCTGTAGGATACAGCAAAAGAAGTCCTCAGAGGGAAATTTATTGCATTAATGCCTACATTCACAAAATAGAAAGAGAACACATCAACAAACTCATGAACCATCTTATGGAATTGGAAAAATAAGAACAATTAGTTCTTCAAACCCAGTAGAAGAAAAGAAATAACCAAAATTAAATCAGAGATGAATGAAATTGAAAACAAAAGAATCATTCATAAAATTAACAAAACAAAAAATCATTTTTTTGAAAAAATAAATAAAATCAATAATTCTTTGACCAAATTAACAGAAAAGTAAAATCTCTAATAACTGTAATCAGAAATGATAAAGGAGAAATAACAACAGGTGCCACAGGGATACAAGAGATCATCGCTGAGTACTACAAGAAACTCTATGCTCAGAAATTGGACAATGTGGAGGTAATGGATCAACAACTGCACTCACACCCTTAACATAGACTTAACCAAGAAGAAATAGATCTCTGGACAGACTGATTTCAAGAATTGAGATAGGACAAACAATAAAAAATCTCCCAAATGGTAAAAAAAATCCCTGGGCCAGATGGCTTCATACCAGAATGCTATCAAGTCTTCAAAGAGTCTTCTACCCACAGTGAAGAAATTATTCCAAAAACTTGAGAAGGAAAGAATATTTTCCCAAAATGTTCTATGAAGCAAACATCATTCTGATACCCAAACCAGGAAAAGACTTAACTAAAAGGAAGAATTTCAGAACAATTTCACTAATTAATATATATGCAAAAATTCTCAATAATATCCCAACCAATAGGTTACAGCTACACATTACAAAAAATCATTCATCACAATCAGGAAGGTTTCATTCCAGGTATGCAAGGCTGGTTCAATTTACCCAAGTCTATAAATTTAATTCACCATATCAACAGAAGCAAAAAAAAAAAAAAAAAAAAAGACCATATGATCCTCTCAATTAGATGCAGAAAAAGTATTTGATAGAATTCAGCATCCTTTTCTAATTAGAACACTTAAGAATTTAGGCATAAGTATTACATGTCTTAACCTGATCAAAGCCATCTATAACAAACCCATGGCTAATATTGTACTGAATGAAGTAAAACTGAAATCTTTTCTTTCAGGAACTAGCATGGGGAAAGAGAAATAACCTGAGTAGGAATGGTGGGAATTGAGAAACAAAGACAAGGGAGACAAAAGATGAGATTAGGAGGACTGGTGCAACTAATGACTGCAGCCAGCATGGAACTGTGGAAATAGCTTTATTAATGAAGTGTCTTTAACAAGGTAAATCTTAACACCTAGGGTAACAATTTAAAAAGGGAAAGCTGTGGGCTTTCCAATAATAAGGAAAGTATGCATGGACTACATGACTTCTGGCAGGTGAAAATAATGCTTGTTGATAAAGGAGGAGAAGCAGCTGAGGGTTCATTCCCTGAACATCTCCCCAGGCTGTGGGGGCCCTGCCACTTCACAGCCCATACCCTACACTTTTCCACTTAGAACTGGAACTAGACAAGGTTGTCCTCTATCACCAATACTATTCTACATACTGCTGGAAGTTCTAGCCAATACAATCAGGCAAGAGAAGAAAATAAAGGGCATCCAAATGGGTGCAGAGGAGGTCAAACTCTCACTCTTTGCCAACAA
The DNA here is from genome assembly GCA_963574585.1 of Otolemur crassicaudatus. Lineage (NCBI taxonomy): Eukaryota > Metazoa > Chordata > Mammalia > Primates > Galagidae > Otolemur > Otolemur crassicaudatus. The sequence goes on from CAUYQS010078343.1 coordinate 30,774, forward strand.
TATGATCTTATACTTACAGAACCATTGAATCTATAGATTGCTTTGGGTAGCATAGACATTGCAGAGACCATAAGACTCTTGGAAATGACAAAACATAAGTCTCCTGGAAATGACAAAAAAAAAAAAAAAATACAGCAATATCTCAGGATATAAAATCAATGTCCACAAATCAGTAGTCTTTGTATATGCCACTAACACAATGAGAAAATAATGAAAGACACAATTCCCTTCACAGTAGCTTCAAAAAAATAAAATATCTAGAAATATACATAACAAAAGAGGTGAAAGACCTTTAGAAAGGAAACTGCAAAACCTTAAGAAAAGAAATAGCAGAAGATATTAACAAATGGAAAACCATACCATGCTCATGGCTGGGAAGAATCAACATTGCCAAAATGTCTATGCTATCTAAAGCAATCTATAGATTCAATGTAACCCCCATTAAAATACCATCATCATACTTTCAAGATTTGGAAAAAATAATTCTTCATTTTGTATGGAACCAGAAGAAACCCCATATAGCCAAGACAATAGTTACTAATAAAAACAAAGTCAGGGGTATCACCCTACCACACTTTCAGCTATACTACAAAGCCATAAGGATCAAAACAGCATGGTATTGGCACAAAAATAGAGACATAGACATTTAGAACTGAAGAGAAAACCATGAGATGAAACTAAACTCTTACAGCCACCTGATCTTTGGTAAACCAAACAAAAACATACACTGGAGAAAAGAATCCCTATTCAGTAAATGGTGCTGGGAAAACCAGAAAACCATATGTAAAAGACTGAAACTGGACCTGCATCTCTTACCACTTACAAAAAATGATTCAATATGGATAAAAGATTTATATCTAAGGCATAAAACAGTAAAAATCCTTGAAGAAAGTGTGGGGAAAATACTGGAAAATATTGGCCTGGGGAAAAATTTTATGAAGACTTCCATGGCAATTGCAGCAGCAACAAAAATAAACAAATAGGACTTATAAATTGAAAAGCTTCCATACAGCTAAGGAAGTAACAACCAAAGAAAACAGACAACCTTAAGAAAGCAAACAGACAACCTTTAGAATGGGAAAAGAGATTTGCATATTATGAATTGGACAATAACTTGATAAGAAGGATCTATAGAAACCTCAAATTAATCAATAAAAAAAAAGACCCAACAATCCCATATATTGCTGGGAAAGAGATATGAATAGAACCTTCTCTAAAGAAGACAGAGAAATGGCTAACAAACATATGAAAAAATACTCATTATTCCTAATAATTGGAGAAATTCAAATCAAAACTACCCTGAGATATCACCTAACCCCAGTGAGAATGGCCCACTTCACAAAGTCTCAAAGCTGCAGATGCCTATGTGGGTGTGGAGAGAAGGAACACTTTTACACTGCTGGTGGGACTGCAAACTAATGCAATCATTTTGGCAGGAAGTATGGAGACTCCTCAAAGAACTCAAATTAGATCTCCCATTGGATACCGCAATCCCATTACTAGGCATCTACCCAGAAGAAAAAAAATCCTTTTATCATAAGGACATTTGGATTAGACTGTTTATCACAGCTCAATTTATAATTGCCAAATGTGGAAACAGCCTAAATACCACCAACCCAGGAATGGATTGACATATGGTATATGTATACCATGAAATAATATTCAGCCACTAAAAAAGATGGAGATGTTATGTCTTTTGTATTAACCTGGATGGAAGTAAAACATAGTCTTAGTACAGCATCACAAGAATGGAGAAGTAAGAATCCAATGTACTGTATTCTAATATTAAGGCAGTAGATGAGCTAATACAAAGGCAGGGGGATATGGGAATGAGCAAGTGGGGAGAGGAGAGAAGGAAGGCAGGTCGGGGATCATGGTGTATGAAACACCTCTTGGGGATGGAACACAATTATAAGAGGGACTTTATCTAACAAATGCAATCAGTGTAACCTATTCTTTCTACCCTCAATGAATATGAAACAATAATAAAAAAGAGAGATTAAAAGGCTTTAGTACAAATGAGACAACTCTACCATATCCCAACCCCTCCCCTCCCAAATAAAAGACTTTATAACTTACAAGCCATTGGAGATACCAATTTTCCTTAATTATTTATCATTAATCTTCTAAGACTACAGGAACATTTAAGTAGCACCAAATGGAAAATGCCCCCAGCATGAGAAGTAAGCTTCTCATCACAGTTACTACAGATTTGTTCATCATGAAAGGGACCTCTGTGTTCAACAAGTTGTAGAAATGGGACCCTTCTGTAAAGCTCTACAAAAACATACCTGACCAGAAAACAAAATGAGACTCATTTTACTAAAAATCAAATTCAGGCCATAAAAAGTTAAGATAGGATCTGACAACAAAATAGACCACATTTTAGTCACACATCTTATGTTTTTATGGCAAACTCCTTTACACACTGAAAGACTCCAAGATACTATCCCCACCATAAAACACTACTCAAAAGGAGGCTTTTAGAGGTCTAGAAATCTGGGTCCCTATTAAAGTTAATTTAATTTTTACTAGCTATGAACCAACCTCCCTTGATCTTGCTACCTCAGAAAAAAACACAGTAACAACCACCGGGAAAAACAAACAAACAAAAAAACAACTCCCTATTTCGTTTCTTGGTTCTACCTACTGTGAAATCACCTTAGTTCCTAAAGAGTTAGGATTATCGAGTGCGAAAAACAGAGTATTTATCTCCTCTTGGTTTCCAGTCTTAGAGAGAAGCCTAGTGTGATATTATTCTAAGGGATGAAAGAATATCTTGTTCTTCCCTCTTTCCTAATGCAAAGTAAACATGTTGCAGTTCTTGCATGAAATCACTTTAAAACAGGTGAAATTTCCTACTGGAATTTTCACAAACAAAGAGCACATTTCAAAATATATTTCTCTCCATCTCATTCTTTTTAAAGCCAAATTGTCTCTATTTCCCATTAGAAAACTTACATCTGAAGCCTCTTAAGCTACCCAAGACTAACTTACCATTACTCTAAGAATGCTCAACAATTTCCAGAAAGTACTCCAACTAGCAGACTTGAGCTCCTATCTCAAAAGACATTGTCTTTTAAAATAATTTAGTATGAAATTATAACATCAGGAGGTATGACATTATGCAGAAATGTATTCATCCTGCTACAGATGTCAGGAGCAGCCATCCAAGTTTGTCTTCTCTTTAAGGTGTTGTGAGGAGTGGGAGAAGCCCAGAGACAGATCAGTGCAAGGAAGGAAGGTGGAGTGACAAAAGGAAGCAACAAGAAGCAATAGGAGATGGAACTATGGAGAGAACAGAAAAAACATGTAAGTAGAATGCATTTTGTCTGCTATAAAATTTCACCTCTTCCCTCATAAACATATATGGTAAGAAATATTATAATTTTCCTTAAGGAAATACACAGCTTTTCCTATTGCCCAAGCTGGAGTGCAATGGCACAATCAAAGCTCACTTCATCCTCAAACTCCTGGACTCAAATGATTACCCCGCCTTGGCCTCCCAAAGTGTTAGAATTATAGGTATGATAATTCTGTGTACAGTCCATGGTTATTTATTTATTTTCTTCGTTTGGGAAACAGAGTATCACTGTTGCCCAGGTGGAGTACTGTGGCATCATCATAGCTCACAGCAAACTCAATCTACTGGGCTCAGGTGATCCTCTTGCTTCAACTTCCCCAGTAGCTGGGACTAAAGGCACCACCATGACACCTGTCTAGTTCTCTCTAACTTTAGTAGAGATGAATCTCAGTCTTGTTCAGACTGGTCTCAAACTCCTGAGCTCAAGTGATCTACCTGCCTTGGCCTCCCAGAGTGCTAGGATTACAGGCATGATCCACCCTACCTGGCGACAGGAACAACTCTGAAGGAATAATACGACCTCAATTACCAGGAACCAACACCAGAAGCTAGTGATTGGCCACTGTTTCAGTGTGAGTTTCTCCAGAAGCAGACCCTGAGGCAAGAATTTAAGGGCAGATAAAGGAAATACAGAGGGCTGGTAAAGAGGGACAGAGAGGAAACATGGCCAGAAAGAATGCCTTGTTAAGCCAGCTGTCACCAGGGTGACTAGAGGAAGTCTAGGGACAAGCATAGAACACAGTAACTCAAAATTAACCCACCAGAAGAGCAGGAGGCTGGGGAATGCAAGGTGTGGTTGAGCACTACTAGTAGTCAGGGAGAGGATGCATTAATTCTGTCTGCAGACTCCTCCAGCAGGCTGGAGAGATTTCAATGGCTACAGAAAGCCCTTAAACAAAGAAATTCAGGCCCTGGGGGTAAAAGTAACCCCTGTGAACTGTTGCTGCAAGGGCAGGGGATTACAGGGACATTGGCAACATCTGGTCACAGCCATGCAGGGAGTCACCTGCTAAGAGTAAAGAAAGATTATCTCACCTCAGATTCCACAGAGAAACTCATTGAGACACCACCTTTTTCCAAGGCAAAGGCCCAGTAGTCAGAGGACAATTGAATTTTTTTGTGAATAACTCTGCTTGCTTTTTATTTTAGTGTTTATTTTTATGGATTTGGTGGAGGCACAAAAGGAGGTTTGTTATGTGGATATATTGCTTATTGAGGAAGCCCTTGGTTTTCAGCACACCCACCACTGGAATAGTGTGCATTGTACCCAATGGGTATTTCTTCATATCATCCCACCCATCCATCCACCTTCTAGGGTCCCCAATGTCTATTATTCCACTCTTTTTGTCCATGTGTATCCACTCCTTAGCTCCCACGTATAAGTGAGAGCAGGTGGTATTTAGCCATTTCTGAGTTATTTCACTTAGAACAATGGTCTCTGATTCCATCCATGTTGGTGCAGAAGACAGGGTTTCATTCTGGTTTTTTTTTTTTTTTTTTTTTTAATAGCTGAGTAGTAGGCCTGCTTGCTTTAGACTCCAGCAAGATGCTCAAACAGACATTATAAAGCACTGCTCAAGTTACAGAGCTCTGTACGGTAACTTGTCTTTTCATTTCTCAAGATGGAGCAAATGTCATGAATAGTCTGAGAAGTTATGTGATTCATTTAAGGCCTTTAAAGTGCTAAACAGGGTGGAATCTAACATGCATTCTCCTTGCTCTAATGATAAGTGCTTTCCACTACACCTTGATGAATTTTAAGCAATTTCAGGAAAGGTTCAGGAAAAACTAAATCTGCCTTAAAGCCTTCAAGATTATAAAGTATGTGATATTTACAAAAAAACAATAAGGATTAAAAGTTTCAACAAATAATTTATCTCTCAAGACAGCATGCAGCTCCAATTATACCTCAACCTAAAACTCCTATAGTCTAGAATTTAGGGAACTTTGCCGATAGTTCTGTAAAATTAAATTTCAAGCCAGCTTGAGTTTTTCCTTGTAATGTCACTACCATTATATTTTGGGAGATCAAGTTCACTGCATTTTGTGTTACTTTGTTTAACAAAAAGCACATGAAGTCTAGTTATCCTTTAGTTCACACTAATCTCAAATGCACAGAAAAAAATCTATATTTTTACTTTTCTATAATTAACTTTATGTTTCTCCCTACTACCCATCTTCTGGTGTGTGGATGTTTGTATAGTACTTCATTTTGTGGGGTATAAATTATTTGTATAGATTTTTAAGTCATCTTTTTTGAACTATAATATACACACAAATGTAGATACAAACCACAAGTAAACATACCTGTATAAACAGCACTCAGATAAAGAAATGGAACATGACCAGCACCTCGAAAGCTCTTATGGTGCCTCCTCTAGGCCAAGGTAGTAAAGGGGGTGATATAGACTTTTGTATCTGCATTCAGAGTCCTTGGAAATGGCCTCTGGAAGAGGGGCCGTGCTTCAATCATCAGCTGCTGACATCAGTGGCCAGCATACTGATCAGTGTCCATTTGTTATCCCTGCTTACTAGGCCCTGTGTCACATGGATGATGTAAATCCCTCCTCCCTAGGAATACTATGGTGACTCTCACATAATCTAGTTCATTTGGTCACTTCACAGCCCTCCAGGACAGACTTCTTGCCCCACCATAATGACACTCACTGGAAAGATCCTCTACCAACTTTGCCTCTTTCCCTTCTTTGGGGAGGGGGGTTTTAGGGATGAGAACACTTGGGTTTCATCCATAGTGTACCCTAGTTTAAGCTCTTCCTCGTTCTAACAGCACAGCACCATGAAAATTGCTCTGATGAGACCATATTGGGGCCAAGGCATTCTTTGGTCTTAGGAGGCAGATTGGACACATTCACTACCTCACTCTGTTCCTCTATCCTTGCAGCCATACTGTTGCCTAATGCCACATTGGCAACTGCCTCATCCAAAAACAGCCTGCCAAGCCCCAGTGTTCTTGGGATGCTGCACATGCAGCCAGATAAGTCAACAAAAAGTTCCCCCCCACCCCGCATTGTGTTACCATCAGAAGAGGGTCTGGCTGACTATCACTATCAGTCAATATGCAGAGTTGGAGATAAATCCACCAAACGTATTTGTCAGAATGCCAGTGATTTTGGAGAACAGTGGGAGTAGCCACTCCAAGACTGTTCTGTTCAAAATCACAGTTTTATACATGCAAGTTCAAAGCAAAAATAATACTAACCCTTATCTTAAACAAGAGTAATTGCCAAACCCATACCCATAATAAACAACAATTGACATAACCCATGACCCTAAACAACATTTCTAATTCAAAAGTTAATCTCCTATGTTGATTGCCCAAAACTACTCAATATATTCACTTTCAGGTTAAAACTGAATTTACAGAACATCAAGAATGAGAAACACAAAGTAAAGGTCACTTAGGACTTAAATCGGACAAATCAGCTATGTTGTTTCAGCCCTAGCCAAATGGACTCCATCTTATTCTCACCACATGTGCTTTCATCTAGATCCAACCTCAGCCTGGGAATAGATCTTGGGCACCTGACCTAGTACTTCTCTCCATTATCTTTTCTTCCTTTCACCACAATCTTGTAGTGCTAGGAGTCCTCACACTTCCCTTTCTGCCCCATCACATCCTTCCACTCTAGGGCATTAACAATCCCACCTGAGCTATGAAATGGGCAAGTTCCCAGGCCCCCTCCTTCCCCCCAGGGTTGATTCCAAGAACAGGCTTCAGAATAGGGAAGCATGAAAAGTCTCAAGTTCAAGTTCCTGGTGGACAAACAATGGTGGAAACTTACCCAAATCGTAACTCCCAAGCTGTAACCCTGCCCTGAGCTAACCAGCCATGTCTCACTTCTGTACTAGCATGATCGCTTAGCTATGCAAAAATATAAAAAGACAGCCTGATCCCTACTTGGGTGCCATCTGTCTCTCAGAGCAGCAGCCCCCTGCATACAGGAAATGAATCACCAATTGATTGCACTTAAGTGAGATCTGAGTCTATCCTTTCAGGTCCTGACGGTTATGACAGCTTCTCTTTCTTTCACTTGGATTATTTATCTTCTCTTCTAGTGACTCTAAATGAAAAGAATAGTAATGATAGCTATCCTCCAAAGTTAGAAAATACTTTCTAGCATAACAAAACTTGCTTTTCAAGGTGAGCCTTGTAGGAGAATTGAGTGAGTTCTCAAGAGCTGAATATTTTTTCTCTTTAATACCCCTAATCCTGATCTCCATTTTCTCCCACTCTCTGTCACTCCATTTTTCTGCTCTGAAACAAAGAGCTGCCTCAGAAAGAGGAAGAAGTCACATACCCAGAAACATACAATTTAGAAACATATCTACATATCTCAAAACATTAACCCCAAGAGACACAAATGCATAACATAAAATACACAATGAGTGATTTCAGCATATTTCCCAATCTGCCTGCCTGCAAAGAGAGCCACTCTTGCTAACTAATGAAGTCTAATTTATCAACTCCAGAAGCATTAGATTAAAGAACTCTGAAAACAAAACGGAGGTAATAATGACCTGCATTATTATATATTGTTATGTGTAGTTTATATAGTTACCAACTATAGTGTTTTATAGTATACAAGACACTTGGAAATACTTGTCTTATTTTAACCTCACAAGCCCTCATGGGATATGTTTTCCATCTTAATTTGGAGGCCTAAGGCAGTTCAACTATAGCTACAACATGAGAGCAAAAAACAACAGATTCTAAACATGTCTTGCTTGTGGTTCTAAAGCTAGAAATGAAATAGGTATTTGGGCAAACTTCTTTGCTTTTCCAGAGACATTTTTATCAAGCTCTTTCAGTGATTCGGGTGATAGTCAAACATGAGCCCATTCATGTGTCCTAGAGGATCACTCAACAGATGAGATGCACTAAAGCCAGACTCAGTGTGTGCTCAAAGTGTCCTGCCCAAGGTAACATAAAGGGCCACTATTTCTGAAGCACAGTGCTCCTCTTGGGCTACTGTGCTCCAGACAGAGGTTAGAGTCAGAGATTTTAGATCATCTGCTCCAAAGAACAACAAATTTGGACTCTTGAAGAGGGAGGCAGGGAGGTTCCCAGAGGAGTAAGTTGTTGAGTTCTGGGAGTAGGGAATCCTGGTATGTTAAATTCCCCTCTTCTGCATTGTAATTGCCTTATATTACCAAGAGTCAGTAAACTCTGTTGAGTTCAAAAGTCGTGTGTTAATTGTTCTTTGGGGAATGATCTCTTCTCACACACTTTGTGAGAAGAAAAGAAAATAAACCAGAGAGAAAATGGGCTCATAAACCAGCATGAGGAACAGTGACAGGCACTGCACACATGCATACATCCTCAAAACATTCCAGCACTCTCTGGGATTCTCACAATCCTGCTGACACTCATGGGGGGCTCAGACTTGGAATGAATGGACAGGAAAGAATAGGGGCCTTAATGTGGTGAACTTGGGTTACAGCTACAAGGAGCTTCAGGGACTGTAGTGTCTGTGTTTCTACCCACACCCCTTGCCTATGTACCAGAAAAGAAGGCCAACAATTCAGAAAATAAGAAGATCACAGTCAATATATTTGATTTTAGTGCAAAAAATGAGATTACTATTGTGAGTAGAGACAAAGTAAAAGCTTGAAGTCTAGAAACTCTCTAGAAACCCAGTTTCACATGGGCCACAGTCACCTCTGATAATCAGTCCATTCCCTTAACTGCAAAATGGAGATATTGATGCTACCTCATAGGTGGTTTAGTCAGGATTAAATAAGGTAATTTAGAAATAGTTGGTTACCTGGCTCTTAGCAAGTATTCCATGAATATTATTCTCTGCCAAGAACAAAGTATTGCACACCAGGTTGTTGCCAGACCAACTTGTCCATCTACTTGTCACCCAAGCCAATCAATGGAGAAATGTATGAGAGATCAACAGTTTCACTTTTATTTACAGAAAAGTCAGAAATTCCAGAGAACACCAAAGAAATCTCCTCAAATCATGCTCTGCCTTCCTCTTCCCCTTTGATACTTTTTATTCTATCTAACAGTAAAAATAAACACTGGCAATGTTATTACTCATCATAGTATATATTAAGTAGCTTCTTACACATAGGTTACAAAGTCACACAATGTCTTATCTTAAAGTGGGTGTATCTTCAAAGTATGTGTAGTCTAGACTCAATATAGTCAACACTTCACACAGAGTGTCCCGGGTCCTTGACCAGTACATGGAGTCCAGTTCCCCAAATATATCTATGAAAGTAGGCCTTGGAAATGAATAAACAATATCCAGAAGTCAAATGTAGGCTCAACCGACCTTGTTAAGGCCTGACCAGCAGTGTCCTGCATGAAATGGCCCTTCAGGTTAACAGTGGCTGGTAACAATCTAATTGGCCATTATTGTTCAAATTTATTTTTTAAAAATTAAAACCCCAAGTTCATTGGAATTAAAATGTTCTGGCCTCTTTTATTATGGGATTATAAAAGGCATTATTTTTACAAAATGATGGGGGAGAAAAAAATCTATTTCCTTAGTGTCAGCTGCCACTTTTTCTCAGGTGGCATCAGTCTGGTGTTAAATTCACCCAGGATGCTGAGTAAACAACTTCTTGCCTGATTTTCATTCCATCAGATATGGCAGTCTGATGTCTGGAAGCCCTGGGCTGGGTGGTCTTTGTGAGATTGTTTAAAGGAGATATGTTTGCTATCTGCAAATGTCCTCATCCCATATATTTCTTTCAGTCTGCTGTGCTTTCTTTAAATCCCAAAGGCTTTCTTTCTTTCTTTGAGAGCTTCTTATCTATTATAATGCAAATATCCCTGAAAAAAAAGAATAACTCTTCATCAACTAATATTTCAGGGAGAACCATAGCAACAAGTGCTAACAACAATTTCTTGGAAGCCCAGATGTATGTGAGATGGGGTGGGGAGAAGGGCAACTTGAGGGTGGATTATTTATAACAGTGGAGATAGTTGAGAAGCAGATAAGCCAGCTTCAGTTTCCCAGGGAGCCAACCTCCATGACACTTTGTTTCTGTTTCCTTATTCATAAAACAAGCATAACAATATTTACCTTACTGGGCTGGTTTAAAGATTAAATGAGACAATATAAAGACTTGTGCAGTGCTTTGGAAGGCAGTGGTGACCATTAGTGCCACCTACAGGATGTAGGGCCTGAGAAACCTGCCTTCGAGGTCTCATCAACCATTTGCTCAGTGTGTGACCTTGGTTATTGTCTGGCTTCTACCTGGGTAAAATGGGGGACATTCTGTTGTCCTACTCATTAAAAAGGTAATGTACCAGGCACATGCGGTTAACTCTAGTCATAAAACTACATAAGTTATTCAAGTCAAATACATGACATTGATCATTTAAAGAAAAGGATAATCAATTGATACTAGATGAATGGTATATTAATTTGAAGGAAGATTAGTCATAATAATGATTTATTCTGAGCCAGAAATCAACTTAAATCTGTAGCAATTAGAGTTAAAATATTCTTTCTAATAGCTACACTTTACTGAAAAAAAAAAAAAACTATTGAAAAAGTACAACCTAAAAAAGAGAACGAAAACGTTAAATCTCACCCTCACATCTGTTCTCAGATCTCAGGCTGACTGAGCACCCAGCAGCTCTGGGAAAGTTTAGTGACCTGCCTTTTTCAGGTTCAGCCACAAGATGTCAGCCTCAACTAAGCCATTTCTGCATTTTTTCCACACCTCCAATTTCTCCCTGTTCTGCCTTTCTGCCTTGTTTTCTATTTTGGCTGTAGGCAGGTGGATAATCTTTCAGATTGTGGCATGAAATAAACAACAATGGGTTAACCTGAGCTCTGGTAACTTCCAAAGGCCCTCTTCTGACAGAGGTTTTCACAAAGTCTCTGCAAGAGACACTTGTCATTCTAATTGGAGTACCCAAGCCTGGGAGGGCATTGTCTTCTTTCAGGCCAAAAGACCCTCCCTGCTGGCATTTCCTGCAAGAGGACAGAAAATCCAGAATCTACAACCATGGCAGACACAAATCCATTTACCAGTGTCCCACAAGGGGTGATGAAGGTGATTCCAGGGCTGACCCAGCTGCCTTGGGAAACATCAGAGTTGAAAACTACTTTCCAACCTGCAACCTGTCCTCAATGCATGGGGACAAAGATGCCCTTCCTGGGCACAAGATGCTTGCCGTGACTCAAAGAATCATGTTCTCATCACATGGTGAAACCAAAAAAGTGGGCGACTACCTGTCCCTGTGGATTTTTGTGAGGGTGAAAAAAAATTCTCTTCCAGACACCTCATTCATTGAGATTTCACTTACAACCCACTGACCAGAAGTGGAGCAGGAAAGCCATAATTGGCTCAGCTTGTCAGATATATCCCCTGGGCCTGGGGAAGATTTACCTGCCCCAAGTTCATTGCTTTTCCCAAAGATCAATATTCCTAAGGCTAATTCTAGGGCCTGCTTGAACTAGAACTTAGAACACAGCCTTGTCCCCCAGGGAGCTATGGGTGAACACATGTCCAGGTGCGGCTGCCCGGGGAGTCTGCAGGGGGCTGCACTGGCCCTGACATCAGGTGGTCCTGGGATAAGTGTGGGAACCCTGGGTTCTGGGACCTGCTCAGCCTGGAACGGGAAGCTAAGAAAGTGCCTCTGCCCCCTGGAGCTGGTTCCTTCAAAGAAATGCAGCCTGTTGCAGGATGCACAGCTCTGCACAGCATCACCCAGGCTGAGGCCTGTTAGTCTGTCTCTTTCTGTGCCACTATAACTCATGGGAATCAGTAAACCAAACCAACCTCTATGCTCATTTCTACAAATTTTTCTGGAGCCAACTTATAGGGATAACCTCCACACACACACACACAAAAGTAGGACATCCCAAAGAAGTTGGACCTGGGAAGGACTTGAACTCAGAGGCTGCTTATGTGCCATACAATGAGACACAAACCAATGCATCATGTATTGAACAGGATTGCATAAGAAAGGCATTGAAATAGGCAGGGCTGTGGTGTGTACTAACTTTGCGGAAAGAGGATGAAGAAAGGAATGGGGTGTGGCTTTGGGTTGTGTGAGCAATGTTTTTCTCTAAAAAAGCACATTTTTTCCAAGAAGGAATACACTTTCTGTCAGGATACTGATGCTTCAGGAGCAGTGACTGGTGTGTTCCCTGCCTGGGTTCAGGAACTCAGGGTCTTAAGAATATTAAACACCTCAGGGGACAAGGCTTCCTGCCAACATACTCCAAGAATCAACGTGGGTAGAAAAGAAAACTAAAAACATAAGGTTTGAATCACAAGCCATCTCTATCTGCTGGAAGAGATAGATGAGTGAGAGAGAAAGTTGGTTAAATCCAGAGCAACTTCAGCCTCCTCCAGGGACAAGGTGCACCTGTGAGCTACCTTGCTCAACCTTACTATTAGTCCACAACTTTGTGCCAAAGAGAACTTGGCATCAAAATGAAATGTCATAATTTGTAGGAGTCCAAGACTGTTCCATTTATCCCACTTTGTCTAGTTGCTTTCAAAGAGGGAAATTCATGAGATGAGGCTTGTGAGCTCATGAGAGAATCCAGACTCTCCCTTACCTTCCACCTCAGACAAGGAATTCCCAGCCTGACTGCATCATAATCACCTAGAGTTTTTTTTTTTTTTTTCCTTTACAGGAATGACACCATCATAATAGTCTCAATAGTTAATGTTAACTATTTACACAAGAAAGGAAAGTAAACTAAATTAAGAAGTTTAATAGGTGGAGGTCATTTTTTTAGATGGTTATTTCAACTTTTGTTTAAACTTCAGTCCTCAGTTGAAAGTGCATGTCTAAGTATCCAGGTATGTGCACATAACTTTAGAAGGATCCTTTATTCTATGCTAGTAGTGCCCTGCAACCAAACACCACTGGAAGCAGACCTGTGGATGAACAAGCTGAGTTTACTGCTTGTTAAAATGAGGGCAAACACCAGGGAGAACTATGGGGTCTCTCAGTCAGAGCATGTTTAGGACTTTGTAGGGTTTGACACTTGAGTTAGGTTCTTGTCTCCATTACTTCAGCCTGCTATAACCTACGTTGCTTATAAATAATAACTTATTTCTCACAGTTCTAGGGGCTGGAGATCCTAAGTTCATGGTGCCCACAAGGTTGAATTCCACTGGGAATCTTTTTTCTCAGTTGCAAACTGCCATTTCTTACCATAGCCTCATATAATAGAAAGAGAGCAAGAGAACTCTCAGAGCCCCTTTTATCAAAACACTAATCCCACTCATGCCCTTATGCCCTAAACAACTTCTAATACTTCCCCCTGGGGGTGAGGGTAGGATTTCACATATGAATTCAGGAGAACACAATAGTGCTTTCAGGGAAGTTTCCAGTAATTGAATCTTTGTTCTGAAGTTGATGCTTTCAGGAAGAGGCATGAACTCTATATTTGGGTATCGTTAAAGAAAAAAAAAAAACTTATCTAGAATTTGGGGAAAGTGTGGTTAAAGCTGTGATTGGTAAAATAGCCAGTGTTATCCTTATTATCCATACGCAGTGCCAATTATCCATATTAGCTCAAGTGTTTGACCAGTTGTGTAGCTTAGACAATGTTCATATTTCTGTCTATATTCAGATAGTAGTGAGAAAAGACCAAATCACTATAAACTAATTTAAAGAGATCTATTCTGAGCTGAATGTGTGCTGGCCCAGAACACCAGGCCTCAAGAGGTCCTGAGAAAATATGCCCACTGTAGCTCTATTATAGTTTGGTCTTCCACATTCATGGAGACGAAAATTACACATGAGACCCTAAGTCACTATATGGGGTGGTCATACATTGGTTTGGCCTAAAATGATGAAACATCTCAAAGCAAGAAGTAGGGACAATTATAGGTTATAGAGGGGCTTAAAGATTCTTCAATTTTTGTTGGTTAAAGAAATGAAGCTTTGGCTAGGAACAGTGGCTCACACCTGCAATCCTACCACTCTGGGAAGCCAAAGCAGATGGATTGCTTGAGCTCAGGGGCTCAAGAGCAACCTGAGCAAGAGCAAGACCCCGTCTCTGCTAAAAACAGAAAAACTGGCAGGCATAGTGGCACATACCTGTAGTACCAGCTACTCGGGAGGTGGAGGCAAGAATATTGCTCAAGACCAAGAGTTTGAGGTTGCTATGAGTTATGATGCCAGGGCACTCTACTGAGGGTGACAAAATGAGACTTTGTGTCAAAAAAGAAAAATTTAAAAAAGAAGCTTTGTCTAAAGGCTTGTAATATTTTAACTTAAGGATGTCTAGGGAGGTGGAGCATGATGGCAGATGGGAAGGACGTTGAGCTGAGCCTTTCTAGAGCAAAGGGGCAAAGGTAGAAGGCTGCATTGAGCCTCGTGTGGAATATCTACATACAGTGGTGGCTCTAGCATGGAAGCGGACAGCGGGATATGGCCAGAGTGGCTGAGAACTATCACATCTGGGCAAGTTTCTGCAGGCTCTCCCAGGCCACAGTGGCTCTGGAAGATGCCCAAGGATAATTTCTATGTTCCTTCTGTGAGACTAAACACTGCTTTCTCAAACGGAATTGGGTGGCCAGATTAAATTGCAGGCTCCAATGGCTCTGACGTGGGCGGCAACTGGTGAAACATCCAAAGAGAAAAGGTTTCCCAGTCAGAAGAGAACCAGAGAAGTGAGTGAGAGCTGACATGTTGCTGGGCTCCTGCAGGAACGAAAATGTATACTGGTATCAGGCTCAGGGTTTCTGGAAGGAATGAAGAACTAGGCACTCCTGAGCGGAATTTGGGGGCCTGTTTGGGGTACTGTATGGTGTGGCCTCACTGTGGTTGGGCAGCTGGGGAGACAACTGTATGGGGAGAAAATTCCCCCATTGTTGGAAGCAGGGCCCCATAGTGCTAGTGAGCTTCTTGCTGGGGACATAAAGCAAAGAGGACAGGATCCTGCCTGCGGTGATCAATCTTTCACTTTGGACAGGCACAAGGTACCCCACTCCTTACTACAGAAGCCTGTCACTGAGGAGCTGTTGAGAACTGTAGAATCCCAGATCTGTGGGAACTAAGTGCTGAGGTGGGCAAGCAACCACAAGGAACAAATAAGCTGGCATACTGCTCTAAGCTTGGGATCCAAAGAGAGGTTAATACCTGTGTTGTTTGACCCCAATTCACAGTGCCACCTGATGTTCAGGAAGTATATTACAGCATAAATATACTACAGAAATCGAATCCATACATGTTATATATGTGTGCATATATTTTTTTCTTATTTCTTATATATGTGTGTATATATATATATTTTGTTATTTTGATAGCTGTTGCTTTTTTTTTCTTCTCTCTTATCTTTAATTCAGCTTCCTCAATTGGTTGCTGAGGAAGCAACAGGCTATCTTAGCAGGTTTTTGTTGTGTGAATTGATTGAGCCAGAGTCACAGAGATAAGACCAGCAGTCAGAATGTCTTGGAAGAGAAGGGGGCTGCAGCTCTCTCAGGCATACAATGACCCTAGTGTATTTCTAACTCACTTATATACCCTAACAATGAAACATTCTGCACATACACATATATCTTAAAATTACAATACAAAAAAGTCACAAGCCTTATGTATCTCTTTTTGCTTCAAAGAACAAGGTATTCATCTATAAAGAACAGATGTAATCTTTAACTTAGCTGCACAATAACCTTATCTTGATTTACCGCTACTCAGGTCTCTTCCAGGAAATTCCTGACCACTGCGTGCTCTGTTTTCAGTGCCTACCTCAACTAGATTAGTTTTCTAATCTCTCCAGAGGGTCTTCAAAGGGAATATCCCTTCCTGCAGACCTTGAGACAGTTTCAATCAAGAACAAAGTTATGGCAGCCTTTAATGTGGCTTGGCTACATTTCTCCCTTTTCTTTTATAGACAAATTATGCATAACAACAGAAAATACAGCTGCTTGATGTTCATTCAACTGATGGGTTTGGCAAACTTGTCTGCAGACTAGATATAAAATAAAACAAATAATAAACACCACAGCAAACAATCCAGCAGAAGTTCCAAATAAAGCATTTAACTTTGGTAAAGGATTTAACTGAGCTATCCCTTCAGATATCTCTTTAAAAATAGTATCTCCATTAATACGTTGAAGTTTATGTTGGAATGTATTGCACATTTTCTTTGGTAAATATTAGATATCATTTGTCGATGTGGCCAAGATGGTGGACTGCAGCCAGCTTTTTACAGAAGTTCCCATCCAGAAGGAGACTTAAAGGACAGAAGTTTAGCAAGGGAGCTGTGGTTTGGAGTGGAGCCGAGAGGGAAGATTGAAGAACACATTTCAACCTTCCTGAGGCAAGCTGCAACCCCCCAAAAATACAACCAAAAGGTACAAAATCAACCACCAAGCAGACAGGAGGCCCCTCCCCCACAACAAGGGCTCACAGTTTACTCTATACAAACAAGCAAGCAGAGTTCAAACTTCCTCCCACTCTATCCCATGGGAGAGACCCCCTAAAAGCTGGACCTCCTACCCCTGCTGGTGTGCCATGGCACCCTCCTGCCAGGCATAAAACTGTAAAACTGTATAAAACTATATATTTCCCACCTGCAACATTGAACCCTGAGGAGGTCTCACCCACCCACTCTGAGGTCTGGAGGTTTGTTACCTATGGAGTCCAGATTCTTGGGCATGTCCTTGAGAGAAGTGGAGGGGGAAAGGGCTGGTGCTGCTCTGTGTTAACTGTGGCACAGGCATGAGGAGAGGAGAGTTGGCTTGGAGGAAGGCAGTACAGCAACAGTGGCATCCTGGGCTGTGAACTGATGCCATTCCAGCCCCATCTCTCTGGGCAACCATAGGTTCTGGACAGCAGCCACAGGCTGAACACTGATAACTTTCGTAAGTAAAGAGACTATTAACACCAGCCCTCAGGGTGATACAGCTGAGACAAAGGCAGTGGTGGGCAGAGGTTGGAATTGACACCTGAGTGTAAACTGCTATTTGTCTGTTGCCCAGAGCTGAATGCAGCCTCTGACTTGCAGAGGAATGTAGCCAGACAGAAGCCTAATTCAAACACCCAAGGCTGAACTCAGATTTCTGGCTGATTTTGGCAGTCATAAACCCAGGGAGCAGTTGCCTACTGAAGCGAATAGGGTCACAGACCTGGGGGATTACAAGTGACTGGGTGCAAGGTGGGGAAGGAGGTATTAACCTTCCCAGACTAACCCATCTGTTGGGTGGGTCTTTTTACCTACACGAAGCACTGGAACAAGTTATATCCGAGTTGTGAGCAGACCCCACTTATCTAGCTGCTGGAAACATTTGAACTTTTCCACCTGAAATGGGTGCTGACTGGGACAACTGATTTGGACCCCTTAAACCGGGCAGACCACCGAAGGATTATTCAAAGGGAAACCTTCAGTGTATGGTTGAGGGAAGGTTTGATTTTCCTTGCCCAATTGTTGTATATGTGGGGGGAGGGGTGATTTAATTGCTGG
>CAUYQS010078344.1:0-33236 GCA_963574585.1 Otolemur crassicaudatus
GGCGCCTGTGGTCCCAGCTACTTGGGAGGCGGAGGCAGGAGACTCGCTTGAGCCCAGGAGTTGGAGGTTGCTGTGAGCTGTAATGCCATGGCACTCTACCCAGGGGGATAGCTTGAGGCTCCGTCTCAAAAAAAAAAAAAAAAGAGGTAATGAAAAAAATGTTCTTTTGGGCCCAGAAATTGGTTTTAAACCAAGCTAAGATATATTTCATTATTTATCAATTTAATTGAGGGAAAACAACTTTGTTTTATTATACATGGTTGATTTTCTGATAAAATAGAACAATGTACAAATAATAAAGATAAATAATCATTTCTGCATGAAACGGATATGTAATTTTTAAATATGAAAAATTTAAAATCAGCCAGAAAAGTAAGCATCATACCACAAATTATATATGTGCATGTGTGTATATAAATGTATCTATATATAATGTATCTGATTACTGATGATGCAAAAAATTATAAATATTTCATGCAGTACAATCAGATTTCAGTGGCAGAGTCTTTTATGACAATATGGAAAATTAAAATAAAAAAGCTCAAAGTGCATCTCATAATAATTAGGTTTCTGTGACACTTTGAAGATCATATTAAGGAAATATATAGTAAGAGGGATGCAAACATTAACACACTACATGGATTATGTTACAAGCTAAAAAAGGAGAAGAAGCTCAAACACCATTCTGCCAGGCAGAACTGCAGAACAATCTGAAATTGGACACTGATCCTTCAAGACACAGAAGCTTTCCATACTTATCAATATCTCACAACTATTTTTTAAATAATTAGGTAAAAATAAAACCATCAGCAGGCAAAGAGTCTTTTTAATTTAAAATACTTCTAGGGAAAAAACATCTTTAAAGTTCTACATATTTTCTTGAGGATCAGTACAAATTTCTTATGCTAAATGGATAATTAAGGTGGGGTAAGCTTTAAATGGGTTTTGCCAATGCATTATGTACTTATCATACTGTAGGTCCCACAAATTATGAGTAAAATCAGTGGTAAATATTAAGAAGGTAATAGTAAAAACTTATATGGTACACTCTTTATCCATTTTTTATAAAAATATTTTTGTGAACTAGAAATTTATCTCATAAACAGAATAATTCTAATGTAATTTAACTTATTTGCAAATAAATTATCCATTGTCATTTAAATTACATTACAGATAACTTTTCTTTAGCTTTTCATCGGCTAACTGTAACTATATTTAATAATTTATGAATATATAAAAATAGCTTCCTATAGTGTTTATGGCTCATAACATAGGCTTTGTGGACTAAATACATTTGCAACTGACTTTGGATATTTAAAGCATTTGCCAGTAACAAGTTAATTATAACAAAAATAAAAAAGGTATTTGTACAAGTTATTATATTCAATATAATGCCTAACCTATCATTATAAGTGTAATGTATGGCCAAACAAACAGAATAAGACTAACATTTATAATAGGCAACTATAGCAGTACATTAAAAAGTTACATAATTAGTCCCTGTTAGTTTTCAATACAAAGAATGTCCATTCCTGTAGACATATCAAGCATATCACAGCAAGGATAGAGATAAGTTAGTTAACTGGTAATATGAAAACCAGACAGTATTCATAACATATCAATGGACCTACAGTAATAGTCAGTGCTGCACAAGCTAACAATGCTTTAAGCAAAATTGGAAAAACATGAATACCATGCAGTTTTACTGAACTCACCTGACAGAGGTGTAAAACCATTCTCTAGGAGCAGAGATGCATGCACAAAAGTAAGAATATGATTGCAAGTAATAGACTTTAACAAAATAAAAATATATCACTAAACTTCAAAATGACAAAAAATGGACAACATGATGATATTATTAGGATGAAAATATTTTTATGTGTCTTACCTCTCTCTTTGCCAATAGCACATTAGGAACAATATGTGGCAGGCAGCGTCCCAGCATTAACATAACACTTTTCTCACTGTCTGCAATCCGAGACACCTAGAAAACCAAAGATCTAATAAACAACAATAGTGGAGAACTTCTGTGCATGATGGCATGTCATGGTTCAGGCTAGACCCTGCCACCCCTGCTCCAAACACACATTCTAATATTATACCTTATGATATAATGATAAGATATGATAAGAACAACAGTGTCTCAAAGAGCATCAACATTTCTGGGGTCCAGAAATGGATTCAAAATAACAATAAAAAACAAGGGTGAAATCAGGGAGGCTAACCAGGTTTCTGTTCTGGGAACATGGAGGAATGGCACAGAATTAGGGCAGCCTCAATGTTTATTTTTCTTTTAGAAAAAGATACCCACAGAGCTGTGACCACTGCCTAAGGTGAGAGTTTGGACAACAAAGTTGCATATAAGGGGATGATACACAGATGCTCACCCAGTCTTAAACTAAGGATTGTCAAAGTACATCAAACCACCATGGGGCAATGCCCATGGGAGGTCAAGTGGAATCAACCAACAAAACAGCTAGAAAGAGAGGAATGAGAAGAAAGGCAAAAGGAAAAAAATAAGCAAATACCCTTGCAAGATGAGTCTACAACAATAATTACAAAATAGTTGAGGAGAACAAACATAAATGTTCACAATATCGACCACTGAAGACAACCACTACTAATGAAGTGAAAATAATGGCATAAACTAAAAATATCACTGATGTGAACAGTATATATCAGGAGTTGGTCTTCAGTATTATAAACAAGAGATGTTATCATAAACATAACATTAAAAACAGAGATTAAAAAGGTTACTTTAATGTTAATAAACAAAGCTTTAATCCAAAGAACAGAAATAACCAACTACCTTTAAACTTAAAAGTTTAAAATTTTAAGAACTATTTCTTAGAGCATTAATTTAAATAATAGACTTGCATTTGAAATGGGCTTACCACCAGTGCTTTTGTAAGAGACACTAATAAGAAAAACAGCAGAATGTTTTAAGAAAGTTATAAGAATAGCTGGTTTAATTTACCTCTGATCCTAAACGACTATCTGCTGACATTCGACAAAAAGAGAGTAATGCTTGGTGGAAAGCAGGAGACAATTTCCTAAAAAATATTGGATGAAAGGAAACAATACCAAAGAATTACCACTGACATTTAAGGAGAAAGTTAAGCTGCATATTATAATTCTCATTCGTACATTAATCCTACCCCACAAATGCTAACCAGATTTCTTAGCCATCATTGACTTAAAGAACACTTCACTGGAGAATTATATAGGAGAAAAAAAAAAACAACCAGAACTGGTGATCATCTTGCTGTAGCTTGAATGAATGGCCCTTGAATGTTAGTGGACCAAACTTGAAGTGATACAGTAGTAAATCAAAGACTGTGTAAAGTATTTATAAAATTTGAAATGAGAACTTTTCTCATCCCAACTCCCTGGAGTTCCAAAAAAAGGTAAACAAGGTAAACCGGATACAAAGGTTAACTTGGTATATTACAGAGAAGAATTAAAGTTCTGAAGATACAGGTAATGCTAATGATAAACCTTAATATTGTAAACCCAAGTAAAGGTAGTAAAATTTGAGGTTTAGTGAAGGAGAGCTTCAGTCAATATTCATGGTATATTTTCAAGCTTTTTTTGCAGTTGAAGATTTTGTGCTATTTATGTTTAATAAAGGAGGTTAAACATTGAATATTTCTAAAACAACACTGTGTTCTATGTAGTGGTATTCATAAAATTATGACCATGAGTTGTACTTTATGTGCTCAACCTACACAGAAAAGGCTAACCTAAAAATTACATAATAAAGCTTATTTAGTACACACCACAAACAGGCACTAAGGAATTTCTCTAATTATAGAGCAGTGTGCCAAAGCTTGAGCTTTTTTGCTCTTTTAAGCTCCTACATTCTCTCAGTGGAGGAGGCCATAATCCATCCCCTTGACAAAGTAGGAAACCTCAAATCAGCATGGATCCTTCCCTATCTTTTCACCTGAAATCCAATCAATATTTTAACTTCTAATCATCTTGTAAATCTATCCAGTTATTTTGATTCCCTTTGCCAATCCTCCAATGATTTTGATCATTTCTTACATGGATTCTTCCAACGTACTGTACATACTATCAGTTCCCTTTCCTCAAACTTGCCACCTTCCAAATACCTTCACCTTCTAGGACTCTATTACTTAGATACTGTCATGTTTCAACTGTCTAAAATGAGTCAACACAGGCTTTTATGACTTAGCGTTTACTTAATTCTCCATCTTCATCTCCTGTCACTCCTTTCACTTGCATTCTTTGCTTAAACCTTAGTAAATCCTTCTTGGTTCCACTAAAGCCCTGTGTTCTTTTTGCACATGCTGTTTTCCCTTAGTGGGAACACTCTTCCTCTTAACTTTTGCCTAATTGACTCTTACTTAGTTTTTAAGTCTGAGATTAGATGATACTTTTTACATAAAACCTTTCCTGCTAGGTTAGGTGCCTTGTTTATGTGTTCCCAAAGTAAGCCAAACCTCTCTTATACTTCTACTTTTCATATGATAGTGTAATTGCTTGATTGTTTTTCTCATACTAAAAGATTTTTCACTGAAGAAATTCTCTTATGTCTTGCTTACCATTATAATCCTTTTAACACTGCCTGGTACATACTAAGAGCTAAACAAATTAGTTGCACAAATTTATATCATGTATCTCCCTAGGGTGGCATTGGAGTATCAAGGAGATACGTGTACATAAAAGTACTCCTACCACTAAAGAACTACTATAAATGCAGTTATTTTGGAGTATCACAACACAGATTTTTATGGTCATATCTTATGCATGTTAGAACAAACACTTTGAGGATTAAGCCATGTCTCTTTTAATTCTGTAACCCCATAATGCTAAAAGAAAAAAACTTATCATACACACCTCTACTAGGCACACAAAAAGTTGCAGTTTATGAGTGAAAAGCTTTTCTTAAAAAAAAAAAAAGAAAAAGAAATCCAGTACTTCTCAGTAATAATGAGGACCTCTCTGTCTAAAACAAATTAGTCATGCTCTTCTATTATATCCTCATCCTGGGTATAATCTCTCTCCAACAGGAGGACGAAGAATGACCTTTGGCTATAAATGCACCATAGGATACTTACAAGAAGTGAATTATTATATAAAAAGCATTAAGAACTGTGTCTGATATATAAGAAGAGCTCAGTAAATATTCCTTTTGTAATTATAATCTAAAGGTTTTTTAAAATTATATTTTGAATCCTCCACTAGAAAGCATGATCATAAAGGGCAGGGACCATGCTTTTTATCTTTGAGTTTAACCATTCCCACCCAATAAAAATCAAATGAATTAAAAACATATTAATTATATAATGTTAGTAACAGAAATCAACATAGGAAAAAGGACTGAGAACAAAACTATTCCTTCCTTAACACAGGCAACTATGCAGTACCAAAATGTTCTTCTGAGTCTGATAATGATTAAAGAATAGAGAAACGGGAAAAAATATTGGGTGAAAGTATTCATAGCACATAGTAACATACACATTATTAGTATTTACAAATTTAAGTACTTAGATAAGACAGAACCTAACATCTGGTTAATTCCTCTTTGATGTAATTTAAATTTAGCAATTAATTACTTTGTGATTTTTTTTTTTTTTTTGTGACAAGTATTTTGTTGAGTGTTAAGTTCATGCCATATGTAAAAAGTCATACACCTGACTAGCAAAAGCAGTTCAAAGTAAGAACTGAACTTCTTCCAGTTTGACATGTGCTAAATACCTAAAAAATGCATTTCAAAATACAGGATGCATACTAACCTATTGGGTTTGTCAAAATGAACTGTGTTTTTATGTGACAGAGAAGGTATCATTTCTTCTTTTTCTCTTCTGGGGAATGAATTTGGGGAATTCTCATTAGGAATAGTGAAGTCAGCTTCATCTGATACTGAAAGAAGGGTATCTTTGCTTTTTTCCTTGTCTGAACTATTTACAACTTGACTCTGTCCACTGTCTTCTGAATCCTTGTGGAGAGATTGATCCAAAGAAGACTGAAGAGAGCCACAATCTGCTGGGGTGGTAAAGTGTTCATTTTTGAGGAAGTCCATTTCACTGTAGAAAGAAAGAGGAATTACCAGAGAACAAGTGTATTTTTGAAAACTGGCAATAGCATAAACTTCATAATGGGTTTAATGCTTTAAAAGTATAACATATTAACAGCAGATGATTTGGCAAGTAATAAACCTCATCTAAACAATACTCACTGATGCTGCATATATCTACAAGTATAGACACACACTCTCAATGAGGCATAGAAACGGCCTTGTAAGTCCTGCTTTTAATTAGCACTTAACTTGCCTTACTCCTTTGCAAGATGGGATAACTCCATCAAACCCACAGGATTATTACAAGAATTAAATGAAAGAATGAATGGGAAATATGTACAATACTAAAGTGAAAGGGAAGTAAAGATAATCTTATTTCTTAGGTCCAAGACCTAATCAATTGTAAGATCACTATGCAACTTTATTTTTAGGGAAAAAGACATGATTATTTTAAATACATAAAGCAATTAGAGAACTTTCTTTCAGAAGTATTAAAAAGCGAAAACATTCTGGCTTACAACTAAAATTCTGTTTCACATCATTTATATAACCTACCAATGTCTATGTATGGCCTCTGTGGAAAGAAAAATCGAGATTCCTCAAAGAACTAAAAGTAGACCTACCAATTGTTCTTGTAATACCGTTACTAGGTAAGTACCCAAAAGAAAAAGTCATTTTACCATAAGGACATTTGCACTCAAATGTTTATTGCAGCACAGTTTGTAATTGCAAAAATGTAGAGACAACCCAAGTACCTTTCAACATATGAACGGATTAATAAACTGTGGTATACGTATACCATGGCATACTATTGAGTCATAAAAAAGATGATTTTGTATCTTTTTAAACCATTTGGACAGATTTGGAGAATGTTCTCCTAAGTAAAGTATCATACAAATGGAAAAATAAGCATTACATGTACTTAACATTTAATTAGAACCAGGGGATTAACAACTACATGCTCAGCTGAGAGAAAAACTCAAATTCAAGTTAGGGGTGGGAAGGGGAATGGGTTGAGTAAATACTCAACCAATGTGTACATTGCATGGGTATATTGCACACTTCTGGGGGATGGACACCACTACAACCTGGACTTTAACCTTCCAAAAGCAAACTATGTAACCTAATTGTATGTACCCTCATATTAATCTGGAAAAAAAATTTTTGTTTAGAAATGATGATCAAGTACTAACCTCTGAAGTCTTCTGATTTGCTCCATCAACGACCATTTCTCACTATTTAATAAAGTAATTTTATCTTCTAATTTCTGTACTAACATAGAGTTCTAAAATAAAAAGAAAAAAAGAGACACTCAAGATCTTGTAGTATGTTTTTACACAGCTTACGTACTCTTTTGTGGACTTGACTAGTTGGTTGATATTATTTACCTCTACAGGCTGGAGAGTTTCAAGGGTTGGAGGTAGGGTTCCTGAAACTGGTGTAAGGGCCTCTAATTCATCTTCTTCTACCCCACTGGCCACGTCCACAAGATCTTTTCCAGTTACTTGATGATTTCCAAAATCTCGGTAGAGTTGCAGTAAGTCCGGAGGTTTTGGAATGTTTAATCCTACATCATCCCATAATTCAAAATCCTAAGACAGTAAAAAAAATATCTGTTAAAGAAAAACTTAGAGGATTTTTATCTTGCATTTTTGAGATGCATATTATTATTGCTAGTATCTTGAAAACTCAACATAATAATTGTCATGTCAGAGTATATGTTCCAAGTGAGTAAATAATGTTCTTAAACTTATTTCTTCCACTGTTCAATATTTTCTTGTAAGTTTCCTGACATTCTAAACAGGTTTAATTATCTTAGATGTCAAGATGTTACACAATCTTTTTTTACTAAATTTCATTAGAACAAAAACTCAACTTCAAGGCTTGTGCTAACTTCTAAGCTTGTAAAATAAGCTCAAATATTTGCATGAAGTCATAAAATATGTCCAGAATAAGAAAGTGTTAGTTCATAAATTATACCTATTATTGACAGGTTATAAGTAAGCTCATTGATGGTATTAATTTTCTTCTTCCTTCCTGTATTATTCTAACCTCAATATACTTACTGTAATCTCTAGTGTATGAATAAGCAAATTAATCTCTTTATCTTCTTGCTATAGTTATGATTCTAAATTATATTAACAAATATGCTTTTGGCAGTTTTCAGAATCAAAGCTACTCTTTGATTTATTGGGTATTAAAACATCCTTCTTAATTTAATCTAACACAATTTTATGAAAAGTACAAAAAGGCACAGCATCTTTTAGATAGTATTATGAAATTTCAAAATAATCAATTGCATGGAAATATACTTTCTTACCATTCTATCTTCCTCTAACATATCAGAATTTGGTACTGATTTGATTTAATTTATTTATTTATAACATATTTATGAGACTTTCTTTGAGAAAGAAGGCATACAGGCAGTCCTTGACATATGATTTACACTTATGAATGGAGGCTATTACAGATAATAGGTACATGCACCTTTTATACAAATTCAACTTAAGAACAAACCTTAGAGAACCTTTCTTGTTTGTAACCTGGGGATATCCTGTATTTATTTGAATATTCTAAACGTGATATTCTTTTTTTTTTTTTTTTTGAGACAGAGCCTCAAGCTGTCCCCCTCGGTAGAGTGCCATGGCATTACAGCTCACAGCAACCTCCAACTCCTGGGCTCAAGCGAGTCTCCTGCCTCCGCCTCCCAAGTAGCTGGGACCACAGGCGCCCGCCACAACGCCCGGCTATGTCTCTCTTAATTCTCTTTCTTCTTCCAGGTACTATTCTCTACTTCTATCGGCCATGAGAATGGCCCAGTGTGACCCAGTCCTGGCCAATCACAGTATCCATCTCTCTGGCCACTCCAATTGGTTTACACATGAGCGGCCACCGAAATCACTCACATTTTCTTCCCTGAGATTGTTAGAAAATGCTGGAATAGAGGCATTTACCTTCCAATTTGGTTATAAACATGTAAGGATGTTTTACCAGCTTATTTTCTCTATGCTGGCAGAGAAAGCATGTAGTGAAACCAACACCTTGAATAAAGTATTTGTAAATGAAATATGCCTGCCATGGTATCTCAATCAATGGCATTTGTAAGGTCTGTGATTTAAATGAACTACACTCGTCTGTAATTTGCCATGAAGTAGGAAATTGGGAGCAATGATATTCTCATTTTTCTTGAGAAGGGCCTGAGTTTCTCCATTTTGTAACATGAACTCAATAATACTAATCTGTTCGAAGGGGTGAAGAAAGGTTGTGTGAAATGAGAATTCATCAAATACTTTAAGATCCTGGACAGAAAAAGCATCTGAGACTCTAAAGTGCAATTAGCACTTTCCTCTCTCTTTTCTTTGTGGCATAAAGTTTTGAAAAAGCTCCTTTAAAATGTTCTGTTACATTGATTTTCAGGATTGTGGATGCTGGAAGATTGACAGCTCTGGGAAGAGCACCGCCGTCTCTCAAGAGCGCCTTTTGCGCAGGAGCAGCGAGTGGAGATTGCGCCCTCGGCTTGATAGGCCTCTGTCAAGGCAACGCCCAGCTGCCGGCAGGGAGGAAGGGAGCCATTTCTGTGTGAGGCTCTTGCTGTATTCGCCATTTACTTCAAGCTAGTGTGTGTGACTGTGGCATGCCTCCATGGGAATGAATGGAAGCACTTCTCCTTGTGCTGTCTGGGTCACTGACTGCCGTAACTGGGGAGAGTTAGGAAGCAGGTACAGGTAACCTCCAACCCCGACTGTCTGACTCAGGCAGAGATTGGCTGCAAACCCCAGAAATATACCCCAGATGGCAAATGGAAGAGAGAAAGTGGAGTTTTTCTTGCAATTGGCCACGATATGTTTACAAGAAAACCACCATATACAACTGAACCCTGAGAGAAATCTAGGAACCCAGTGGCCTCTTTGTTTCTCACAGGTCACAGGATCTCTCTCATTATTGCTTCTCTCTCTCTGGGGGCCACTTTGATCTCAGTTGGTGCCTACTCTACTAGGCCTCTGCAAATTCCCTGGGACACCAAAGTAATGAGGCTCTGGGTGTTTCTTGGTTTAGACCAGAGACAAAGAGAGAAAATGAATATGCAAGTGATGTCTCAGTGAATCTACAGATTGATTTTCATGGTCATTCCTAGTCTAATCATCCTATCCAGAGATGATTGCAGCTGTGTGGGGTGGTGATGGGTGATACCTGTAGAGAGATGGTGGTAGGTAGCCAGGAATTGCTTTACCAGTCTTCAGAGGGATGGCTTTGTAATATAGCAACTTGACTAGGCTGAACTATGTGTCCCAGAATCTCTTTCCTGGTATGTTCCAGTTAGGATAGGCTGCAGAGAGATTCCTTATGAGAGGTGGAGGTTGGAGGCCGAGTGGTAGACATTCTTAGCTCACACACCTGTCAGTTGTCTGCAGCCTCACCTCCTTGGCCCCAGGCAGCAGCCAGGCAAGTCTGCACAGCTTCTTTGACTCTCAGGCTGCGGGTGTGCTTGGTTCCAGGATGAAGAGCCCTGGCTTCTGTGGGGAAAGCTCACCATCAAGGCCAGGGGCAGTGAGAACTGAGGTGAGTTCTACTGCATCCTTGTGGGCTCAGCTTACACGGTGCCTTCTAACTTATTCTTGCTGTTCCTCACTTATCCCCATCTTCCCTTTCCCAGTGACTGTCCTGCACACTCCAAGCTCCAGGATGAAATGAGAGGACAACAGCCTACAGAAACTGCTTAACCAGCTACACAACTGGGTAAAGTAGAATCCCTGTAAAATCCTTTCATGTGTACATACAGGTACATCCCCCTCCTTAGTGGTCTGCCTGTGACTGCATCCTGACACACGCTGTTGACCTTTATCGCCTCCCCTTGCTGATAGAATAAAGTTCCTTTCTTTATAGAAAGATGCCATGTGATACTATCTTCTTTTGGGTATGTAGATCCCCTACTCAAAACTGCATTTTGGGGGGTAGAGGACTTCCTTTTGGTCTTCTTTGCATTACCCTTTACCTATCAGTGTAGTAAATTAATTCACATTAAGGTGTTAGCAGTCAGGAGGCCACTGGTGATCAGGAACAACCCTCCAAGTTCCCCCTAGACTGCCTTTATCTCCTGCTAGTCCTTTCTTTGCTCATGGCAGAACAAAAACAATTACCTTTTTCTAGTTCCTTGAATGCACTCAATGTGATTTCCCATTTTCACCTTTTCATGGGATATTCCCTCCACCTGGGGTCTTCATTCTTCATCTCTTCACATGTCTTCTGTCTTCATTTCAGCTGAAATCTTACCTAAAGAAACACGTATTATGTTGAACTTGTCCATAGGTAAAAACTTCTGGGAGCATTATCTTAAGAAGGAGGCTGAGGCAGAATCGGGATTTGAAAGGAAAATGTTCAATGATTTATTGGTGATGTCTGTCACTGACTTGGAATAAAAGGCAGCAGAGCCCTTTCTGGGTATGTTCTCTCTTTAGCTTAAAGAATTTTTCATTAACTAAAACTTCAAATTCCAGTCTTGCTGTTGACTTGCTATATGATTTTTACTTGTCATGTGACCACTCCACCCTACCTATTAGCAAGTACCCACAATTAGCTCATAGATCACCAATACAGGTGAGCTGTGGTAGGTGGGGTAGAGATGGAGGAAGGTCTTCAACAGGTAAATATGCACATTTAATAACATTTGAAAGTCTTGAGGAAGCAGGACAAAATTTTTTTTTTTTTTTTTTTTTTTTTTTTGCAGTTTTGGCTTGGGCAAGGCTTGAACCCCCTACCCCTGGTATATGGGGCCAGTGCCCTACTCCTTGAGCCACAGGTGCCACCCAGGAAGCAGGAAAATTTTAATGCCTTATTTTTAGACACTTGAAAAACCAAGGAAAGTCCACGTGGAAGCATCTTCTGGCTTCCATTCTCTGAGAATACTAGAAGGAAGGAAAGCAAAAAACAGTGTCTTTATGAATTGTGCAATTACTGACCAGCATCATGACCTTTGAGCAACTCTGTTAACCTCTTAGGACACTGGTTTTCTCGTTGGTAGCAGACATATTACCCTTCCTCTAAGATTCAGTGTCAAACTTTCTGTAATAAAAATATTGGCAAGATAGATTCTAGAACGTGGCGAAATTAAAGGATTGGAAAGGATTCTCTGGGGAAAACAATGGCATTGCTGGCTGCTGATGCAGGATGGCAGCATTGCTTTAGGGAAGGAGGAGTCTTCAAATCTCTTTTCTCTGATGTCTCTCCCCAGTTTTGATCTGTGACTTCAAATTACTGTGTGAATGACAAGACACTACAAAGAAGCATTAGGTGTTTTTGCAGGCAGCCTTCAGGTGTCCAGGGTGGGAGAGAGGGCAGAGCTGGAGATCAGCGCTGGTCCAGGGAGACACTACTGCCAGCCACTTGCCCCTTGGGGAGCTCAGCGGCAGGCTGGGGAGTTACATGACTCCAGGCAAGTCTAATCAATAAAGGGCATCCTTACTATAGCAACACAGCACGGTGGAAGGGCCACCTCGCAGTCACGTGCCCTCTTCCCCATATGCTGTCGGGTTTGGAGCAGGCAATTAGAAACTCGGAGGCATCTTCTCTCAAAGGTTGAAGAGCTGACAGATGAGCAAAGAGCTTTACTGCTCCTCCATCCCAGTGTAGCTATGGAAGGTTTTTAGCTCACTCACCTTTGGTATCAGCCTCTGTTGGATTGTATCAGAAAAGTCACAGAAAAGACTTAGGAATTAAAGCATGGAGAAGTCACAAAAAGAAGCAAATTCTTTTTATTAATAATAGCATTAATGATAACAATGACCTTTTATTGTTTGTGTTACTATTTGATTAATGTCTGTCTCCAGGAACACAGAGAGGATAAATATTTTTACACACCTCTATCCAGTGTCCTGTGCTCAAAATATATATGTTGAATGAATGAATTAGCTATAGACTATGAATGGGCACCATTAACACAGTTCCTCTTGTTCAGTTCTGACAATGATTCTGTAAGGGAAATACTGCTACTACTCCTACATAAATGATAAAGAAAAAAGAGTTGCAAGAGTTTTATACAGTAGGATCTCTGTCAGTTGACCACATGAGAGACTGTAACCAACGGGCTAACACACAGATGTGGGCCACATAAGGAACTAGGTCTACTATACTGACATACATGTGGTAAACATCCAGTCTATGAAAATCAGGTTAACTTAAGGAGGTGGTCAGTGTAGGCAAGTGGTCACCTATGGAGGTTCTACTTTAAGAAACTAAAGCAGGGTTTCTTACCCATGGGAATATTTCCATTTGGGGTCAGATAATTCTTTGTTGATGGGGGGCTGTTCTGTGCATTGTAAGATGCTTAGCGGTACCCCTGGCGTCTACTCACTTGAAGCCAGTAGCACACCTTCCTTTCTTCATTCGTGATAAACTAAAATGTTCTCTCGGGAAAAAATCACCCCTAATTATTTCTGGAAAGGAGCCAGTGGACTAAAAGAAGCTCCAAGCTCAATGACCTATGAAAAATAGTATATTTTGTCTGCCCTTTACAACATGTATGCACTAATGGTACATGCTATACTCATTGTGGGCTATGGTGAATGTTGAGTGGGGATCTTCTATAAGGCCACAAGTGTGTGTGTGTGTGTGTGTAATGTCACGTTTGGGCTCTGGGATCACCACACATCAGTTACAAGCTGGGTAGGTCCCTCAGCCTGGAACCTGGAAGAAGGGAGAAGACTCCAAGAAGTCTGGGACTTTCCTCCTGAAAATCAGATTAGCTCTGAGAGAAATTCGTATCTGTCCTGGAAATGACTTTTGAAGACAGCTTAACACATACAGAAACATACAAAGAGCAAAGGCTGAGAGGAGCTTCAGATCTGATGTGAGTGTTCATGCTCAAACCATTTAATTCTTCAGGACCTGTTTCAAAACTGGAAAGTCAGAGCTTGTAGGAAGACTGGCTTTGGTGATGGTCAATTCTGTGGCACCCAGGCTGACATCAGCTCCAACCTGGAGCCAGAAGTACCTGTGAAAACAGAGGAGACAGGCCAAGCCAGAGCTTCCTCAGGGGTGATGTCCTTGTCTCCACATCTGTCCTCATAATTTGTAACTTACATTGAGCATTTCCATACATCAGATAATGTTCTAAAAGTTTTGTATGTATTAATTCACCTAGTCCTTGCAATTTCTGACAAATACAGCTGTGTACAAATACCTAGAACGGATCACAGAAATGGATTCCTATGTCTTTCCCTCACTGACATTGGTTAGAGTGCCCAGCAGAAAGTTCTTACTATCAATGAAAACACACACACACACGCTCAATTTTTATATCTACCTATAGTATATAGAATTTGGGAAGACATGGTATTTTTTTATTCCTTATAACATATATGTTAGGAGTACTTAACAATTATTCTTAAACCAAGTTGGGACCTCTGTGCTGATGAGAGAAGCAAAATAATCTCATGTGATTCCTTACAATATAATACATATTGCATAATTTTCCTATTTAGATGAATGATGTTTTCCAGATGAGATCATATATAAACCTAATTATGAAATGTCCACCAGGGTATAATTTAAATTAATTTATTCTACTTTTTTAAAAAATGCATTTCTTCCATACTGAGATTTTGTATTTATACTTTTGAAAACTATAGAATTGGAGCTTTTTACTATTATGCCTAATTCCTCAAAAGAAGACAATTACTTTTTAAAAGTTCTTTTATTTTCCATAGTAAATCTCTTGTTCATTTGTCATTCTGTTCAAGTCTTTCTATTCTTTGGGTTTGGAGGTCCTGTAGTCCAGGTCAGATAGTTGGGTTAAATCTTTCATTTGTTAACATGAACTAGTAGTGTTTATAAACTTATATTCTGAAGTATTCCATTCTACCAGCTTCCCTAAGGCAATTATCTACAAACTTTCTGATGTCACATCACTAATAAGACATTTCTTTAGCATGTATCCCTAATTTGTGTACAACTATTTAAAAATTACATACATTTTTGTTGTTTATTAATATCAGTTAAGTTGTGCTGGCCTCCTTTTTTAAAACAAAATAATGATAACTACAAAGTGTAATGTTTTCACATCCACTAAGTCATTTTCACACATCCCATTTGAGAGTCCACTGTAACAGAGTATAGTAAAGTCTGTTTTGTTGTTTAACAAATAGGGGATATTATCTATCCTGCATATCTTACAGAGTTCAGAAGACTCAGATAGACTAATAATGATTATTAATAACTGAATTAGTTAGCTACTGCTATATAACAAGCCACTCTAAACCTCGGTTGTTTAAAACAATAGTTATTTATTAGCTTGTGATTCTGTGGTTCAGAAATTTGGATTGGGCTTGACTGCATGGTTCTTTTGCTGGTCGTAACTGGGTTTATTCTTGTGGTAACAAATCAGCTGGTGGCTAAGGAAGGGCTAGATGGTATAAGAGGGCCTCATTCTCTTATCTGGGGTTTGGTATTGGCTATCAGATAAGCCTCTTTCTTCATTGGTCGCTTATACTCAAGTTGTCCAGCTTGGGCTTCTTCACGTGGTGATGGGAATATTCCCAGAGCATGAGAGCAGAAATGGCAACACCTCTTACAGACTAAACTTAGAGCTGATATGTCTATATATCACTTTTTTCCACATTGTACTAGTTGAGGGAACTACACAAATCCAGTTCAAATTCAAGGGGTGGAGAGAAAGACTCCATTTTTTGATGGTCATTACAAAGGGCTTGAAGTTGGGTTATTGATTCCTAGAAATAAACTTGAGGTTAGTATTGTTAACATGTTCCTTTTATAGCCAAGAAAACTGAGGCACAGAGAGGTTGGAATATGACCTCACTGGTATATGTGCTTTGGGGGCTCAGACCCAAGTGACATGTTCAGTATCACAAAGGAGATAAAAGGTGGAATGATAACACTACTCCAGTCTTCTTTTACAACATTCCAGGTTGATGGCAGAAGTGATTAGTTAGATGAATATTTTTTGTCTAAAGATCTCATACTACAAAGCTTTGATTTGGAAATCATAATCCCAGTTGTGTAACTTAAATATAGACTGATGTTTTCCAAGCATTTTTGGACATGCTTCCTAAAAATAAAAATTCTGAGCTTAAACCCCTTATCTACACATTTGTAAATTGTTATATTCTTATTTTATTTATTGGTGTAGATTGGTGTCCTCTTTTTTTTTTTAGACAAAATAAATAGAAATAGAAATAAAGATACTTTCTGTCTTCACTAAGGCAAATTGTCTCGCACATCTCCTATTTTGGAGACTACTGGAATGAAATAAGGCCCATTTATTAGCATGGCAGCAACTATGTCTGAGATAGCAGAGGATAGACCAGACCTCAAGGGTTCTTCAGTAGATATTTCAGATTAAATTGAAAACCCAACAATTATCAACAACATTATTAGTATCAGTTAGAACCAGCTCTCAAGGAAAGGAATGCAAAAAGATTCTATTTTACAGAACTTCTTGGCCCAGCACTTACAAAAGAAGTGCTAAGGTTTGGGATGAGTTTATTTAATTTCTGTGTAACTCAGTTTACTTATCTGTAAAATAGAGATAATAGCACAGACTGCAGCACAGAGTTGTTGGGAGAATTACATAAAATGAGTGGTAAAATAATGCTTGGAATACTGAAATTTTAAAGCCATAAACCATAATGTAGTCCAATCCTTTCTTTGACAAAGGGTGAAACCAAGGCCCGGGGACATTTCTTAATAGGATTACTTAGGCCTCACATACTCCCCAAAGATATGGAAATGCTTAGAATAGAAAATACAGATGTAATAGAAGTGAATGCATGGATACAATTTTTAAAAGTAAAGATAAAAACAAAAATGATTGAATTGGAAAACAAAGATTGAAGAAAGCCATTACTAATACAATTTGACATAAATATAGGCTCCAAATGTTTGAGCACCTTGCACAAAAGGAGAATGTGTTTGCACAGCTCCTTGTATCCAGTAAATATAATAGAAAAGACAAACCTTTTATTCCTTAAATTTTAACTCAGGGAGGAATTTGTCTTACAGTATTTTTTACATCAGGAGCGTCATGTCTTCCTTGCTGTTAGTATGAGATATTTTACATATAGCTTTTTTTATATCGGTCCTTTATGAGAGCATTATGCTAAAAACACTATTTTAAGTCATATTCTGAAAAGTCAATCTTAGAGTCTCATGGTATTTTAATAGTAGGACATGTTTATGTCAGAACTGATCATCAGCTATGATATGGAGATAAATTCAGGCCATATTTTATGAATGAATAGTTAACATATCTCTTACCCTATGTCTCTAGAACATTGATCATGCAAGCTGGGCTTTTAACTGGAGGTTAAAAGGGGTGGCAGGTAGCTAAGAATTAAATTGTTAGCTACTACCTAAAAGGAGGTTATTCTTTATGATTTTTATTGAAAGAATATCATATGTTTGAGAAATGAAACATAAACACACAGAATATATTTAATTTTGAAAATTAAAGATCTTATTTTGTCTTACTGAATGACATGCTTCATCACCATTATCCCACCATACACATATATGGAGGTAAAATACTTAGAAGCAGGACCAGTACTTTCGTAACATGTTGCATTGTATTATTTATATAAGTTTGGGGAACCAAATTCAGGCCTTCTGTGTGATGTGAAAAACTAGAATATACTGTAAAATGATGAATGGATGCTAATGTCCTAGCCATTTGATTAGCAATGTCTGTCATGGACATGGGATAAGGTTGGTTAGCAAATGCAGATTATTTCAGGAAGAATCTACTTCAAAAGGCAACTACTGATGAAAAAGTTTTAAAGAACACAATGCCCCACTCAAAACCACTAAACACACAAGGAAACAAAGCATTATGAATTAGTAGAAACAACAAACAGCAAAAACCCCCCAAAGACTTCAGATATCAGAATTATCATCAGCTAAGAATGAAATGACGATTTTATTTGTTTAAAGATACTAAAGAATGAATAAAAGCACGAGTAATAAACAAGACCTACAACTCTTGAGCATATGTGGAAAAGAAAAAAAAACTTATTGAAAACTATAATTATTGAAATAGAAAACTTAATAGATGGAGAAAATTGCAAATCAGATGCAATTAAAAGGAGAATTAGTAGACTAGAAGATACACTTGAAGAAATTACATAGAATGTAGTAGAGAGAAACAAAGAAATGAGGGACATTAAGAGAAATAAGATGGAGTAAGAAAGTCAATAAATATTAGTTAAATTATGAAGATTCACTTTCAAT
This sequence comes from Otolemur crassicaudatus, assembly GCA_963574585.1. NCBI lineage: Eukaryota > Metazoa > Chordata > Mammalia > Primates > Galagidae > Otolemur > Otolemur crassicaudatus. The sequence continues at coordinate 18,284 of CAUYQS010078344.1, forward strand.
AGCAACAATGGAGGACAGAACAATATCTTCAAATAGTGAAAGGAAATACTTGTCACCTTAGTTACACGTCTAATGAAACTATCTTTCAAGGAGGATAAAATAACTTTGTTGACAAGCAAAAACTGAAAATAGTCACAGGCTACTACAATTTTTAAGCAAAATGACTTGTAAAAGACAAAGTTAGAGGGAAGAAAAATAATGTCAGAAAAAATAGAATGAAATAAAGAACATAAAATGTTCAAAAGGGTTCTCCATACTTCCTTCCAAAAATGTTATATTAGTTTGCAGTCCCACCAGCAGTGTAAGAGTGTTCCCTTCTCCCCACATCCATGCCGGCATCTGCAGCTTTGAGACTGTGATGTGGGCCATTCTCACTGGGAGTAGGTGATATCTCAGGGTAGTTTTATTTTGCATTTCTCTGATGATTAGCTATGATGAGAATTTTTTCATATGTTTGTTAGCCATTCTTTTGCATTTGTTAGCTGTTCATCTGTCTTCTTTAGAGCAGGTTCTAAAATTAGATCTCCCATTTGATTTTGCAGTTATCATAAGGACATTTGCACTAGTAAATTGCAGCTCAATTTATAATCACCAAAATGTGGAAAGAGCCTAAATGCCCACCAACTTCAGAATGGATTAACAAGCTGTGGTATATGTATACCATGGAAAACTATTCAGCCACTAAAAAAGAGGGAGAATTTACATCTTTCTTATTAACCTGGATGAAGATGGAACACATTCTGCCTCGTAAAGCATCATAAGAATGGAGAAGCAAGAATCCAATGTATTCAATTCTAATATGAAGGTAGTAGATGATCTAATATGGGGGGCAATTAGGGGAACGAGCAAGTGGGGAGAGGGCAGAAGGGAAGGGGATGAGGGGGTTACAGTGTATGGCACACTTCTTGGGGGCAGGACACAATTACAAGAGGGACTTAACCTAACAAATGCAATCAGTATAACCTAATTCTTTGTACCCTCAATGAATCCCAAATAATAAAAAAAAATTTTGAAAAATATATAATTAAAAGAAAAGAAGTGCCAAAGAAGACAAAATGGAGATTTTTTAAAAAGCCCACAAGTCCAGGCATGGTAGCTCATGCCTGTAATCCTAGCACTCTGGGAGGCTAAGGCAGGTGGATTGCTTGAGCTCTGGTATTTGAGACCAACCTGAGCAAGAGCTACCTATCTCTAAAAGTAGCTGGGTACTATGACATCACCTGTAGTTCTAGCTACTCAGGGGGTGGAGGCAAGAGGATCACTTTAGCCCAAAAGTTTGAGATTACTGTGAGCTATGATGCCACAGCACTCTACCTGGAATACAAACTGAGACTCTGTCTCAAAGAAAAAAAAAAAAAAAACACATACAAATAGAACACAAACTAAGATACAGTGATAAATCCAGATATAATTATAGTAATTTGAACATAAAATAGGCTAAACGTTCTAGTTAAAAGACAAATGTTTTTGGACTTGGTTAAAGTAAAACAGCCCTAAAAATGAAGCCAACTCTAGCTGGTGTTGTTTTAAATAAGCCAAACCTAAAATATAAGGATGAAAGTACTAGAATAGGACAAGATATTCCAGGTAATCAAAAGAAAACTGCATAACTATGTTAATTTCAAACAAAATACCATTTAGATGAAAATGTTTCAGTTCACCAGAAAAAGAGAATATTCTTACAGTATGTTCACCCAATGATATAGATTATGCATATGTATATGTATACACACACACACACACACACACACACACACAGAGGACAGAATTACAATTACAAAGAGAAAGTAACAAACATTACAGAGGGAATTTTAATAATACCTCTCACAAAAAAATGTTGGCCAAACAGGCAAAATGTCAGTAAGGATAGAGAATACTTGGATAACACAATTAACATTCATCTGAGTATCACATCCTTACTTAACAGCTAAGGATATTTATTTTTTTCAAGGATACATGTAAAATTTATCAAAAATTAACTCTTTACTAGACCCTAAAGCAAGTCTCAGCAAATTTAAAAGAATCAACATAAAAAATAATCAGGATCATAGAGACACTGGTTCATACAAATCTCATTCTCTTACCATAGAAAGAGGTAACAAAATGAACTCTCCTCTCCACGTATCTTATACGTAGAAACCAAAAGAACCCATAGCCCAAATAGCTCATAGCTCAGAAAAGTAAATTATTTTGAAAACTAGACAGTTCTTGGACCTGAACAAAAACAAAAACTCTACATGAAAAAAATTTGTGGGATATAAGAAAGATGTTGAGAGAGGAAAATTCAAAGATATGGTTGCTTATAATAGAAAAAAGAATAGTTAAAAATTCATAAAAGTAGCATCTCACTTAAATTAGAAAAACAATAACAGAAAAATCTAAAGAAATAGAAGCTAGAAACTAAGAAAGATAATAAAGATGTCAATTTAGGTGGAAATTTTGAACTTCTTTTCAGATGCTAGCTGTGATGGTTGGCACCAGTGCTATACACTAGACATTTCTGATTGTAGTGGGGTAGCATTTTCCTAGCTCTTGGAGCTATGTGTGGCCATATAATTTTTCTGTGGCTGATAAAATGTGAGTAGAAGGTGCACATGTTACTGCTGGGTAGAAACCAGCACAGAAATGATAACAAACTTTTTCCTTCTGCCACACTGAACAGAAATACGTCAGATGCTCCCTTAGCCTGGTACTGGAGCAGAGCCAACTTGCAATGGACATGCAGTGTCATGATTGTCACAGCTGTGTGTGTGTGTGTGTATGTTTTTAGGGTCTGACAGGGTCTGGGTAGAGGTCAGGGATGTTGCTAAGCATCCTATTAGGTCCTTAAATTTGAAATATCTGATTTTGCATCAAAAGTTTAGTTTATCACATTTCGAACAAGAAGCAGTTCAACTAATTAAAATATGAACCTAAACTATCACACAGTTTGCTATTTTAACAGTAGCTTGTAATGCCAGCAGCAAAGAAGCTTGGAGAGCGAGTGGCAATGGAATCATGAAAGGTGTTTTCCACAGCTTGTTTGGAGAATTAATAATTTTCCTTACAAGAAATGGTCCAAAGCCTGGAAGAAGCAGTAGTCAGTTGGTGCAAGCTCTACTTAACAAGATGGATGACACAGTTTCTCCAACTCCACTTCTGTAGTTTGAGCAGCATTGTTTGTGCAACCGCCTTGTCTTACAGGAGGAGTGGCCTGTCTCTGTTGGCCAATCTCAGCTGGGGAATCGCAAACATCCACTTGGTTGCCATAGACATCTGCTGTGATCAATTGGCCAGGTTTCCTCAAGCTGTACTGTCAGACACCCTTAGCTTTTTATGATGACTGTTCAGTTTGGAGCTGTGTTTTGAAACTTCATCTGTACACAACCATGGTGCTGAACACAGGTAACAATACTTTGTAGAACTGGTTCGCCTTTATGTCCTGACAGCAAAGAAAGGCAATCTTTGAGATGATTCTTTGGCAATCTTTGATTTGATAATTCTTGGGGAACCCATCTCTCTAGCTTCTTTGCCAATTTGTTTTAAATGGTCCAATATTGTTAGAATGGTAACATCAAACCTTGCTGCTACCTCATATGTAGGTAGTGACGGATTCACTTCAACTACTACAACTTTTAGCTCATCATTATCCACCTCAGTCTCAGGTCACTCATGGGCTTATTTTCAATATTAAAATCACAGGAAATAACTTATTTTTTTTTTTTTAGAAAGGAACTTTTTTTTTTTTTCATATATGTATTTATTCAGATCTTTTTTTTTTTTTTTTTTATAGAATGGTAACTGTGTACATTGATGCACTTTGGGGGTACAGTGTGGTGTTTTTATACACAATCCAAGACACTTGCATCCAACTGGTTAACATAGCCTTCATGTAACTTTCTTAGTTATTATGTCAAAACATTCATATTCTACTCATAGAAAGATTCACTTGTACCCTTGCAAGATGAACCACAGAAGTGAACCCTCGAATCCCTCTCCCTCCCCCCCTTCCCCCTCCCTCCCCCGTCCCCATATCCTTAGGTTGTTATTAGGTTATAGCTTTCATATAAAAAGGTTTAAATTAGTTTCATAATAAGTGTGTGTACATTGGATACTTTTTCTTCCATTCCTGTGATACTTTGCTAAGAAGAACATTTTCCAGCTCCTGAGCTCAAGCAGTTCATCCACTTTGGCCTCCCAGAGTGCTAGGATTACAGGCGTCAGCCACTGTGCCCAGCCAATGTGTCCTGAGTTTTCTAGAAAAGTCTGTATATTAATTTTAGTCTAGTTGTCTGATTATGTCCCTCAATTTTTGGTTCAGAAAACATGGTTACCTATATTCCAGTAGCCATTAAAAATAAGGTATACCTTGTAAACAAGGAAGGAGAAAGAAAGGCCCCGAAGGGAATGAATGTTCACTTTACTTCTATAATAGTAGAGTGGTAATAACTCTAGTTTAACAGTTGAAGAGATGGTGGACCAGAGTGATTTCACTTGTCCGAGATTCACATGATAAGGTGTCAGGTCTGAGATTAAAACCAGGGCCCATGATTTTCCATTAATTACTAAGTGTTGGAGGGGAGTGAAGAGGACAGGCCCAGAGCCCCTGAGGGCATCAGCTCGCAGAGATCCTGCTGGGCAAGATTCACTGGGTCTCTCTCCCTGTAGGCTTTTGCCAACTTTAGTAACAGCTACCTCCAAAGTCCTGTGTAATGATACTCACCATAATTGCCAAGTCATTGACAGAATGTTGAATTATATTTAGGAAAGAAAAGAGTGTCCATCATAGCCTAGAGACTTGTATTCACATGTTTAAAGGTTTATTCAGCACTTTAATTCTGATACTGGGGAGTCTCGTGTCTAAGTAGGTGCTGGGTAACTGATGTGGGTGGGCTATCACTTTAGAGATTGTTTTCACTTAAAATTTATTCTGCGTATGTATTATCTTCGCAGTTTTTTAATCTCCAACTTCTGTTGGAAGATCATCTGTAAATACACACATCATCGTTTTTATTCAACAGAGATTTATTATCAGGTACTAGAATACACTGTAATTAATATATGGTTTCTATCTTCCAGGGGCTTACCATCCAGTAGAGAAAGACAAAGAAAGATAATCACGATCCAGGGTGTTAATGCCACAAAGGGGCTTCGGTATCCTGAAGTTGCAGTCTGTGAGGGTGACAGCTGGGGCTAAAGTCAGACATTCTATTGCCCCAGACTTCATAGATTTAAAATATAACTCACTGTCGTTACTTTTCTCAATCCATCTTTAATATGCTATAGAAGTGACACAGAAGCATTGTATGGTCAAGGTGAAAACTTACATGAAAGCTCCTATTAAAATACCTGCCCCATAGCACTTGGAGAATTTTTTTTGTTTTTTTGCAGTTTTTGGCTGGGGCCAAGTTTGAACCCGCCATCTCTGGTATATGGGACCAGCGCCCTACTCCTTTGAGCCACAGGCGCCGCCCTTAGAGAGTTTTTTTTTTTTTTAAACATTCTTATTTATAAACCCAGTTAATTACCCTTGGAACTGGAAGATTTCAGGATCTTAGAAATTATGTTGTGAACAGTAATTCAAAAGCATGATTCGGTGTATAACCCAAATATATCCTAAATCCAAATAGGGATGATTAATCTTTAGTTATTATGTCAGTTGCTTATAAATTCTTCTTGAAAAGGATTCTTTAGAGGAGAATGAGTTTGCTACTGAAGAATATCTAATTCCAATACAGTTATTGTGATGCTTTGGCTGAATTGTTGGTTTTTCCCACGAGCACTCTAGCTTCACAGGAAAAGTCTTCACTACACAGAGAATCTACAGAATAGGGAGTTGATGAGCATCCTTACTACAGTCACACAATGTATAGATCTTGGACTGTGTTACTATGATCTAGCTTCAGTTGGAGTTTATTTTTAGTTTGGTTTAAAGAAGAAAGCACACCCTGCTGTGTTGGACAAAGAGAAAACTGGTACAGACAGTATACTTGTGTGTGTGTGTAGATATTTATTAATGATATTAATTACATAATCTTCCAGAGTGTCTCCACAGTCCTTGATGCTAACTATGCAAACTGAGAATGAAGTGTAAAGGAGGGGGAAATGAAAACTGACTTTGACTTGCCAAGATTTTTCTAAATGGCTTAGTATAGCTCATCTGTATTTCTGTACTTGAACCAGCTTGCTTAGAAAATTCTAGTTCTTCCCAGCTTTTACCACTAAGAATTTTTTTTCCCATTTTGTTCTAATACCTTTGCTTCCTGCTTAGAAATGAGCTGCTTGCCGGCACCACCATGCAGCAGTTCCTCATTCATCATCAGCATCCTATTTGGATTTAGGATGTGTGGGGTGCCGGATAGAATCAGCCTTGTATACGTTCTCATCCTGAACAGTCATGCTGATGGGTCACCTGCCTCTACTCCCTGTAATTAATTGCATAGGATAATGTAATTGATGACATGTAAAGACTAAGCTCTTCTATACCTGACATTTCCATCTGTAGAGTTTACAAATTTTGAATTTGGGGGCTTCCGTGAGGCTCTTGACATTACATGCAGCATTCTTTGTATGTGCATAGTGTATAGAAGGGCTGGGTACACAGCTTACATCTGTTTCTCAAAAGGGATCCGGGACACCAAGAAATATGAAAAATAGTGGAAATGGACTATTAGATATCTACCATTCTACCATGTCCTTTTTTAAAAGAATCTTTCTTTTTTTTCACCAAAAAATTCAGAAGAGAAAAACTCTTTAAATTCTGATCCTTGAACAGCAATGAAGGATGTAGTGATGACTGATTTATTTTTGCACGTACAGAATTTATTGGTACTCATTCCTTTACCCTATAGACATAAAAGACAGACTATGTAGTGATATATCTGCCCATTTTGAGTGGTAAATGGTCACCAGGGCACTTTTGTTTTGGTGGAGGCACAGATCCTATGTGTAAATCACCCTAGCAGAGGCATGTAACCTACAGGTGACAAAAATACGTCTCTCAGGGACACGTAAGAACCATGGTCTAATACAGTGGTTCTCAACCTTCCCAATGCTGTGACACTTTAACACAGTTCCTCATGTTGTGGTGACCCCCAACCATAAAATTATTTTCATTGCTACTTGTGAAAGGGTCATTCGACCCCCAAAGGGGTCTCTGGTCTAAAACATTCTAAATAATTTTGTCCAGATTGTGAAACTTTCAAATTATTATCTTCCACCCCACCTTTAAATCCCTGTGGTGAGGTCAAGGTGGAGAACCTAACCACATTTGGTCAGATATTGGGTGTAGTTGGTCTAAGAAAACTGGGATTTTTTCAGATGCTATCCAAGTTGAATGGTTCAGAAAAGAAAATTAATAATCAGAGGGAACTACGTAAGGAAGTTGGGTCAGAATTATAGATTAGCAGACACGTTAGATTTATCGGTTCTTTCAGTCATCAGTTCTTTCAAAGAGTCAGAACTCTTCCTTTTTATGGCTCTCTTCTGGTAAAATAATCCAAAAGAGTGAAGCAGAGAGGACCTTCTGTGACCTCGCAAGTCAATCACCTCTGTAACATTTCGGAAATTATTTTCTTTTGCAATATGTTTGCCTTTTGTGTGTGTGTGTGAGAATTGTGGTCTAGTTTATTTTACACTATCTATGTACTGTTTTTATAGATGTTTTCCTTTTTCAAGAGCAAACTTGGCTTATGAAAATATTCTTATCAGGATGCTATTATTGTGTTTTAAGGAAACTGCAAATTAAATATTAACTTATTAGCCAGGGACTCTAATAGATTTTGTCATAAACACAGCTATAAGCAACTGGAAAATGGACACTTCCTTGAGAATCCAAGATCTACTTCATTTAGGCTCTCAGTAATTAAGGAGTTTCATATAATTTAAGCATAGCAAATAAACAAAGGAGGCATGGCATTTTAATAAGGGGTTTACCTTGAATTGGGAACACATAGTTAAATAAATGTAGTCCTTTTAAAAAGGACACTTGCAGTGTGTTTTCATAATCGAAAGATTCATTGTTTTCTCTTAACTATCCTCTCTAAAGTGAGTGGTAAAAACTTCAGTTCTCAATATGTTTCTCCTTTATTTGACCCTTCTTTTCCTCAAGCCTTTGTCTTGCTTTCACTTTTAACATGCCGGGAACTAAAGTGGCTCCCACCTCTATTGCATTTTCTTTGAAAATGCTAATTGGAAAGGAAAACATATAATGGGGATTGATAGAGAAAAATCAATATAATACATATGCCATGATATAGCAGAACTGATCAGTGCTAAATAAGAGAAGACCTGATGGAGGCTTTGTTGTATTTGACACAAAAGCTTATCATTTGGTATTTTCCTAGATTCTTCTGGGAGGGAGTTGAACATTTTTAGATATCACAACAATGTATTATAGTTAGAGGAATATGTGTGTGTATTATATCTGCTTAACTCTGGTGCAGAGATGACTTGGGAGACTTTCATGTTATGTCTACCGCAGTAGAAGATAGTTGTAGTCAAGTCATTTAATAGTATACTGAATTCATAGTGAGAAATATACTTTACGTAAAGGAATTGGACCCTGTAACTGCAAAGGAGGAGGATGATTATGACATTAAAAAGCATAGGTACTTTTTCAGTGGAATAAATGGGTTTGGGGAAGATTATAGTAATGCTTTCAGTACAAAACTTAATGGATCCTAATTTCAAAGATTTACAAATGAAGATTTTTAACAAGCATTTTTGTAAGCTCATTTTAAAATAAAAAGTACTTTTTGATCGAGAAGTGTTTGCTAAGGATTTTCCTCCGTGTATGGTAGATCAGCCTTAGAGACACACAGACACGCACACCTCCATTGTCTACCACAGGGCAACCATAGGGTTATAGAATATTTATGAATGTATAATATTTTGATAATGTTTAAAATGTATTAAGTTATCATTTAAGATTTTCAGATTTTCACTCCCAGTAATTTTTCATATGAGGACCCTGGGGTCTTCTGGGTCACAAACAAAAACACACCCATCCTCGCAGACACAGACACACACAGTCTTGCTTACTGTATGCTTTTGTTCTTTGACGGTATAAGCACATATGAGAAAATATTTCCAACCACAGACAGTTTGATTCGCTAGGTCATTTTCTCTCTAGACACACCAATAACAAAGAGTTTCTTGCATTAGAGAGTTGTGGGAAAGTAGAATTTTTATTTTGCTAACAAGACCATCTTTTTACACACAGAAAGGATAGGCTACTGGGACAGCATTTCTGTAAATTAGTCTGTCCTTGGGATACGTACTGTATACAGAAGGCTGTTTTCAGAAGTGGTCTTCTTGATTGTGAAATAATTTTATAGTTTTATACACATATGGATCTTAAGTATTCCTTTAGCAAATTCCAGTGTGGGTTGAATAGTATTGTATTGAGCTCCTGATATATTTACATACAGAAAATTACAGCTTAACAAGCAACAGCATAGATCTGCCACCTTTACGTAGGGGACACTCAGTCTTCTTCCCCTAGATGTCTATTCCACAGGTGCTCCATCTTCAGATGAGAAGTTACTGTTGTACGTTCATGTAATTTTCTTCAAAATCAGACTTTATTACAACAGCAGAGGCTTCTTTTGATGAATATAACGTAAAAAATGTTTTTTCGTTTGTCCTGTTTCCTGCTCTTAACTTGCATGCTCAGAGTCTTAGTAACATGTATCTGAAGTTTACCTGTGCCGGTCATTTGATTTTCACATTCAAGATCTTGATGGATAGCGGCACCCAGTAAACTCTAGCTACGTGTCAGGTAGGAGGCTGAGGGTGCTGTGCACGTGACTCACTTAATACTCACGAAGCCCATGTGGTGGGTAGAGCCCTGTTCCCGTTTTTTAAAAAACAAGGAAATAACAGGCTCAGAAAGGTTAAGTGATTTGGCCAGGGTCAGGTGGCAGGGGCAGGATGCACTCTCCCAAACTGAAACTTTGCTTTTCCTCTTTCGATTTCTGACCAGAAACCTCTGTGTGGAGGGTCATTCTTAGCGTTGTTTTTGAGCTTTGTTAGTAGCTTGCCGGTCTCCTCCCAGGGATCATGGCGGACCTCCCGGCTGTAGTTGTTCCCATGACATTTGTCTTTGCCCGTCACGTGGGACTGGCAGCCCACTGACGGGACTCCCTGCACTTCCTTCGGGGGGGGGGGGGCGCTGCTTCAGCGGCGGCTCTGTGCAGTGCCACAGGTGTGCCAGCTGTGTGGCTTTGTTCCCGGGCACCCCAGGAGGACAGAGGCAGCACCACCTGGGACGTGCAGGGAGGCTTTCTTCAGGATATTTCACCAGGGCTGAAGGCAGACAGTGATCTGGAAGAGATTCAGAGGTGGGGTGGGCTCCAGTGTTAACGCTGAGCAAAAAGATCGAGAATAAATAAAGACGGCAACATTATGATGGGGGCAGGTCCCACAGCCTGTTGATGCCCTTGTGTCAGATTTTCACTGAAACATTCTGTTCCATAAAGTAGACTTAAGGTACGCGCCATAGTTTTCCTCGGGACTTCTGCTGTCTGGCACACCTCACTTTCCCCAGAGGAAATGTGATCCTCACCTTGAGAGGGCTGGTGTAGGGGTGCTTGTGATAAATTGGGGAGAGGCCATGAGCACAGGGAGAAGAATCCTTAACATATAGCAAGGACAGTTATACTTAGTCAATGTCTGACAATAATAACAGGCCATTTAAACTTTCAACTGTTGTATATACAAGTGGTAATATAATTCTGCTAAATTGCTTACGAATGTACTTTTTTTTTAATTTTTTATGTTTTTTTATTGAACGGTAACTATGTACATTAATGCACTTCTGGGGTACAGTGTGGGGTTTTCACACACAATCTGAAACAATGAATGTACTTTATTGTCCCTCTCTGTTGAAATAATTTAGTGATAATTAGTTTTGTGATGAGAGGTATTTTTTTAAAAACTGCATAAACTTGGCATAAATTCATCAACTCCTAATGTCTACCGCAAATTTGGAGTGTAATGTTTCCGTTGTCAGGTTTCTCTTAGCTACAAGATATCGATTTAATTTTATCCATTTAAGATGAAAATATCCTTGCTTACAGTGAATCTTTATCACTAATGCTTGGATGTGGGTCAATTTTATGATATCTTGTGTCCAAATTTCATGTAATTTGTTTCGTTTGGAAATAACTTTATGCACCAATAACATTGAAAAAAAAAATCTATATTTTATCATAACGATTAAGCAGCCATTATTGTCCTACATCAGGACCTTGTTATTTCAAAATTTCTAGCATAGGCCTGAAAAAAAAAAAAATGCCTTGCCAGCTTTTTAATTCTACAGAATGATGTAATTCATTTTGTAATATTCTTCAGAAAAAAATTTTTTTTCTTTTTACCTCTCTTCACCATGTGAATAGCTATTTGCAAGGTCCTGTAGGGTGGAAATATAGTTGACCCTTGGACAATGTGGGAGTTTGAGACATCAATACACAATAGAATCTGAATATAACTTTTGGCTCCCCCCAAAGTTAACTACTAATAGCCTACTATTGGTGGGAAACCTTACTAATAACCTAAGCAGCAGATGAACACGTATTTTGTGTCTTGTATATACTGTATTCTTGCAGTGATCTAGAGAAAATAAAATATTATTAAGAAATATTGAAGAGAAGAAAATGGGTTTATTATTCATTAAGTGGAAATAGGTTCAGGGAGGTCTTCACCCTCCTTGTCTTCATGTTAAGCAGTCTGAAGAGGAGGAGGGTTGGTCTCGGGCCTCAGGCTGGCAGAGGTTGGCTTCCACATACAAGTGGATCCAGGCAGTTCAAACCCACTGTTCAAGGGTCAGCTGTGATTTTGTACATGTCTAGACATATAAGATCTTAGGACCCGTGATTTTTATGATAATTTTTCAAGCTCTGTAATGCTATTTTTAAGGGATAGTGAAAGGGGCATTTGTCCCTAATGAAAGATCCCTCTAAGCCGATCCTGTTTTATATGCGATGAAACATCACTAGGATATAGTTCCTTGTTTACATGGGTTGGCCTAGGGTGGAACTCTGCCCTATAAAACAATAAAGTCTTGATAAAACATGTTAAGTCAGTAAGAAGAGTGATATTAGATCCCCTCATACGCATATGACTCATCTACAGAGAATCTAGTGTTTTGAGTAGCAGGGATGGTCTTTTCATATAGAAATATAATTATAGAAACAAGAAGAAATTTGTTTTAAAAGCATGGCCTTCCACTTTGTAAAGGTAAAACACGTTTACTACAAGTGTGCTTTAAATGTTAGTAAATAAATTCTGTTACTTCCCTTCCTCTGTGCCTATCTATACATACTTTTTTACAGTAAAAATGGTATAATTTTATGCATACTGTCTTTTTGTAACCACTTGCATTTACTATATCCTGAACATTTTCCAGTGTTGTTATATATTCTTCCATCATATATATATGTATATGATGGAAGTTATATATACAATTATTTGGGGGGATTTTTTTTTTTTTTTTTTTTTGGCCAGAGCTGGGTTTGAACCCGCCACCTCCAGCATATGGGGCTCGCGCCCTAGTCCTTTGAGCCACAGGCGCTGCCCTGGGTTTTTTTTTTTTTTAGATTTGGGAAGGTAGAGTAGATAGGTATTTTAGCTGTGGCTTGGCTTATCTTGGGCTCATGTTATGTTGGTGTGTTTAAACAAGTCGCTATTAGACAAGTTGTTGCTTATGGTGGTTTTGACAAACTGTAAATTCACCATCGTGTCTTCCGGATTTCCATAATTTAAAAATGAAAATGAATTCATATAAATTGAAAAGACATTGGTGTTTTAGCTGTATCTTTTATTGAGATTTTCCAATTAATTTAACTAAAGGGTTTTTATTGTAAGCCTCCTTACATTTCTTTTTTTAGAATAAAGCAAGCTGTAAGTTTACATTAAAATAACACATTATTTGGATTAATCTTCAGTTTGGAGCATATTGAGATTGAGTCTACTTATTCAGGCAGAAAAGTAAGATCCTTTTAATTTTGTCCAAACTGATCCATGGCCCTAAAGTGAGTGCTTCCCTGTTTTTGTTCTCTGTAGTCTATGAAAACAGCTTGGGAAGAGCTTTTTAAATGTTAAGATCTGCTTTGTCACCTCTAGTGTATTCATTAATGTTTGTTCATTCATTGTTTGACTTTACATTTTATGTTATTTTAGAAAACTTGTCACGTGTCAGCTACTTTCCATGTCACATTATATACTAAACTATATTTTTTAGAGGTTTGCTTTTTGTGAGTTTGACGTCCAGATTATTTACATCTCTATAATTTACAGAAGGCAAATCAAAAGAACTTGATAGTTATTTCCAAAACATTTGTTAAAATACAATGCTAAAATTATGAAAAATCTATGGTTTGTTTTCTACTGGGTTTCACTGTGTAGAGGGAGGTCGTTGTTTGGTATTGACCATGATTAATTTTAGGAATAGGATAAAGATCAGTGACCAACTATACACAGCTTCTCATCTTTTTCTAATGGCGTGCTGATGCCAAAGGGGGAGACATACAGTGTGATGTTGGGGTGGCGCCTGTCAGTTCCATCTGAGTGGCAGCCTGCAGTGACTCACTCTGTAATGTTGAGGTGTCCCTGTCAGGTCCATCTGAGTGGCAGCCTGCAGTGACTCACTCTGTAGTTTCCAACCCCCGGGTGAGTAGAAGACTCTCAGAGATGCCAAACACCATTTTGGCTAGATGAACAAAGATATATATTGTCACAATTCTATGTAGAGTTAAGATTTATTATTTTAATTAACATAGAAGACAGAAAACAAGTTCCTCTGACCTCAAAACTAAGGTATCACCCCATTAGCGTCACACCACAAATCACCTATTTTCAAGATGACATCCAAAAGCTGAGAAAGAAATCCAGAAAAATATTTACAAATGTTTCATGGCTGGAAAGTGGATACGACACTGTTCTCTGAGGACCAGAATTAATGTCGCAAAAATACATCTTGTTGTTTAAGGCAGGCTGCAAAGAAACAGGTCTGGTTTCTCTGTCAGCCCTCCTCCCGTCAGTGGATCGGGAAGTTAAATAGCCTATATTTCCATTGGTTATTTAAGAATAATACTCCAAAATTTTCCTAATTTCCACCCATACATTCATCTATTCTTTAAATATTATGAGCTGAGGAAATTGAGGAAACATATCTTACGGTACTTGATCAGCCACAGCTTGAGAAGAGAATGGAAATGAATTTTTACAGCAGTGTTTTTCAACCTTTTTTTATCTCAGGGCACACTTGAACCTGTAGTTAAACTTCCACGGCACTTACATTATGTTGATCAAAAAAATTAAAAAGAAAAAAAAAAGAATACGCTTACTGTACTTTGAACTTCTAACAGAAATAATTTAATGATTAAAAAAAATCTCATGGTACACCTAAGATCCTCTCCCTCACACCAGGGTGCCACGGCACACCGGTTGAAAATCTCTGACCTACCTGCCTAGTGTCACCTTTTAGGTAGGTACTTATTCCCTTCCATGGGCAAGGAAACTGCTGCTCTTCTGTTCGTGTGTTTATCCCACAGCCCTGTGCTGATTACCTACCAGCTGTGGGAATGATGCTTAGGAAACACGTTGAGCGAGATCCTGCCCTGCCCTGCCCTGCCCTGTTCTCCCCTGTCCTCCCCTGCCCTGCCCTGCCCTGTCCTCCCCTGCCCTGCCCTCCCCTGCCCTCCCCTGTCCTCCCCTGCCCTCCTCTGCCCTCCCCTGCCCTCCTCTGCCCTCCCCTGTCCTCCCCTGCCCTCCCCTGCCCTCCCCTGCCCTCCCCTGCCCTGCCCTGCCCTGTTCTCCCCTGTCCTCCCCTGCCCTGCCCTGCCCTGCCCTGCCCTGTTCTCCCCTGTCCTCCCCTGCCCTGCCCTGACCTGCCCAGGCCTGTGCACCCCAGTACTCCCCTGCCAGGCCCAGTCAAACCCAGGCAAGACCGGGCCAGAGCCGTCCAGCCCCG
>CAUYQS010078346.1:0-26557 GCA_963574585.1 Otolemur crassicaudatus
CCTGTGGTCCCAGCTACTTGGGAGGCGGAGGCAAGAGACTCGCTTGAGCCCAGGAGTTGGAGGTTGCTGTGAGCTGTAATGCCACGGCACTCTACCCAGGGGGACAGCTTGAGGCTCTGTCTCAAAAAAAAAAAAAAAGAATATGAACCACAGTAATGGTTGCACATAGCAAGAGTCTAGGGTTCCCCATGGAAGTTTTTGGAGCCTTAGTCCCTAAATATTCTTCCTCTGGTTTGAAGTCTTCTGGGAACAAAAATCTGTTTCTTATCTTCTTCTCCCCATAATGCCTTCCTCTGTCCTCTGTCAGTCTCTCATTTGCCTACTCTCTCCCTACAAATGGAAGTCCTGATCCCAATAGTGTGCTGGTACATGGG
This sequence comes from Otolemur crassicaudatus, assembly GCA_963574585.1. NCBI lineage: Eukaryota > Metazoa > Chordata > Mammalia > Primates > Galagidae > Otolemur > Otolemur crassicaudatus. The sequence continues at coordinate 375 of CAUYQS010078346.1, forward strand.
TTTTTTTTTTGTTTTTTTTTTTTTGAGACAGAGCCTCAAGCTATCGCCCCGGGTAGGGTACTGTGGCGTCACAGCTCACAGCAACCTCCAACTCCTGGGCTCAAGTGATTCTCCTGCATCTGCCTCCCAGGTAGCTGGGACTACTGTTGTACCCCAGCAACCTGAAAGAATTGGCTTGGACCCCACTTAAGTGCAATCAATTGGAAATTTATTGAATCTGTGTAGGGGACTGTCTTGAGAGAGGGTTCCGTCCCAGTAGTGGGCAAGCTGTCTTATATGCTTTTTGTGCAAGCATACTATAGAAGCTGAAACATGGCTGGTTAGCTCAAGGTGCCAGGGTTACAGCTTGGGTAGTCATGGATACAGTTTAAGTAACAATGGTTATAGTCTAGGTTATGGATACAGTTTAAGTAACAATGGTTACAGTTTAGGTTATGGATACAGTTTAGTAACAATGGTTACAGTTTAGGTTATGGATACAGTTTAGGTAACAATGGTTACAGTTTAGGTTATGGATACAGTTTAGGTAACAGTGGTTACAGTGTAGGTAGGCAGGCTTCCACCATCGGGAACTTGGGAGGGTTTCTGAGAGGGGAGGAGGAAGGAGGCAGGCAGTCTGGGAAATTGCCCCAGAGTAGGGGGTGGACTGGGCTGTTCCCAGAGTCAACTCTGGGCGGAGGGAGGCAAGCCCACTTCACTACAGGCACCCACCACAACACCCGGCTATTTTTCGGTTGCAGCCATCATTGTTCTTTGGTGGGCCCAGGCTGGATTTGAATCCGCCAGCTCAGGTGTATGTGGCTGATGCCTTAGCTGCTTGAGCCACAGGCACTGAGCCCTGGTAGATGTTTAATAACCAGCTTTGAGGTGGGGAAAATGTCTGATTTTTAGGGTTTGCCAATTGCCAGGGTGTAAATACGCCCACCATAACTAATTTCAAGATACTAAATATGATTTGTTGAACACAGATTTCGGAAGAGGGTCACAGTAACACACTGTCATAGAGTATTTTCACTGCACAGATAGAACAGACATGAGTTACCTTAATAGCATAGTCAAAGAAGTAGGAAGTGGTAAAATTTAATTTTTATTATCTTTTAAAAAATATAATTAATTGAATTTTAAGTTTATGTAATTACCTTTTACTAATGGTGTGTTTAACAAGTGGCTCACTAAATTCCCCCCAAAATGCCTGGTCCTCCCCTTCAAGACCTTCTCAGACAGGACTGTACAAATCCCCAAATTTGCAGATTTGTAGGAGTACCTCAGCTCGGGCCCTTGCTGTGGGAAGCCTTGTGGGTAAAATGGGGGGGCTTTTATTTCTGCCTGTCTTCCTTCTTTTTTTTTTTTTTTTTTTTTGAGACAGAGCCTCAAGCTATGGCCCTGGTAGCCTGCCGTGCGACGGCATCACAGCTCACAGCAACCTCCAACTCCTGGGCTCAAGCGAGTCTCCTGCCTCCGCCTCCCAAGTAGCTGGGACCACAGGTGCCCGCCACAATGCCGCGCTATTTTTTGGTTGCAGCCATCACTGTTGTTTGGCAGGCCCGGGCTGGATTCGAACCTGCCACCTTAGGTGTATGTGGCTGGCACCTTAGCCACTTGAGCCACAGGCGCCCAGCCTGCTCCAAATTTCTTTACCTGGAGCTATATTTCTTACATCAAAGGGCCCAGCTCCCTTCCACACTAACCTGCTTCTAGACTCACTGCATTGCCCAGATAAAGCCTGTTCACACTTTGCTCTAGGCCTGCTATTCCCAACACACATACAGATTTGAGTGTAGTTAGACAATCTCAGCTATACCTTCATCTGGACCTGCCAGAGATTACTCAAGCAGAGAATGACTTTACTTGGTACAACCTATTCTGCCTCCTGGAATATCTTTCTCAAGCTGGTGACATCTCTCACCCTTTCTCTAAGACCTAGCTTACCTCTTCCAGGAAGCCCTCCCTGATGACATCTCACATATACTCCAGTAAGCCCATGGAAGTTATCCAGAACAGAGCCCCCTTAGCACTGCCTATATTTTTTTTCTTCTTTTTTAAATTTGTCAGATTCCTGCATGAAATCAAATTTTGTGAGGGCAGGAACCTTATCCCATTCTGATCTGTATCTCCACCGCCTTTAGACTAAGAAACATATTAATATTTTGCGCTTAACAATTTATTGTGAAAATTGAAGATCAATACTTTTGAGGCTATTCAAAATATAGTGTTTTATAAAAATAGGGTTTCAATTTTTTTTGTTTTTTGTAGAGACAGGGGCTCGCTTAATCATCCTTGATAGAGTGCCATGGTGTCACACTGCTCACAGAAATCTCCAGCTCCTGGGCTTAGGTGATTCTCTTGCCTCAGCCTCCCGAGTAGCTGGGACTACAGGCACCTGCCCAAACACTTGGCTATTTTTTTGCTGCAGTTTGGCCAGGGCCAGTTTTGAACCTGTCACCCTCGGTATATGGAGCCGGCCCCTAGCCATTGACCCACAGGCGCTGCCTAGGGTTTCAGATTTTTGATTTACATCAGTATGAACCTTTAAATAAAGATACTTTAGAAACAATTTATAATATTTCTAAGAGGAACATTATAAATAATTTTTATAAGGAATTAGTAAAACAATAGTCTTTATCATTAGCAATATTTTGGTTATTTTCTTAAAAGTTTGGCTTTGAAAGCTTATAAATTATCTCAATGAAACAGGAGGCAGACAGAGGTTGGGACAACTAATTAAGGTAATACTATCTCTTCAACAAAGTGATTACTAGGGTGGCGCCTGTGGCTCAGTGGGTAGGGCGCTGGCCCCACATACCAAGGGTGGTGGGTTTGAACCTGGCCCCAGCCAAACTGCAACAACAGGGCGTTCTGGCAGGCACCTGTAGTCCCAGCTACTTGGGAGGCTGAGGCAAGAGAACCACCTACGCCCAGGAAGGAGGTGATAAAGTGAGACTCTGTCTCTAAAAAAAAAAAAAAAAAAAAAAAAGTGATTACTAGAGAAAAAATATCCAAGGAAATCAGTTTGAAAGAAAAATCATTGAATTTATACTTTGCATAGTGGGAGGAGAAAAAAAGGAAGTCTGAATGATTCTGATAAATGGATGGAGAGAAAATCAGACATGAAATCTTACCCAGGCTGGGATGGCAATAATGTCACTTTGCAAAAGAAGTCAATAAAAATGCCATAGATAATAAGCATAAAATCTATCAATGTGAATAGTAACAATCATTAAAGATTTATGAAGCAATGTCATTGCATTATAAAATGATAGGAGTTATGTCTAGGGAAGACAGAGTCTTAGAATGGCAAGAATTGCAGGAGAATATTAGGACAATTTCAAGAAGCTTTAAAGACAAATTGCCTAAAGTGATCTATCTGGACAGGGACCTTGAGAAAAGCAATTCCACTGTAAGAACTAGATGTGAAATAACTCAGAAGCAGCCACTGTCTAATAGATCACTTTAACACATAAAACATCAGAACCGTAAAAATACACAAAGATGCATGCCAGGCATTTGAATTGGTCCTGCTGAAACAGCAGGCACCGTTTTCCCAAAGGAGAAATTATAGTGGATTCGACCTGATCTATCTCAATTCTCCTTGAATTCCTCATGAGTACAGATTTAGGACATGAATATCCAAGATTAAGGGGGTGATATGCATTCATGAAAGAGTGGAGAGCTGCTTGGTAGAAGCCAGGATCAAACTCGGAACATCTCTCCTCCAGGAAATATCTGTGAAGGGGAGGGGGGGAGTGGGACAGCACAAGACCTAGGCCCCCAAGCCAGCTTTGATCTGATCTCAGGGAGAAATGAATCATTCTTTTTATTTCCAGGGAGAGCCTCTGATTGTAAGTCCTGTTTGAGGAGGTCTGATACAAAAGATGCAAATCCACAAGCTTCTAGGCAGACATTGGGCAAAAACAAACTACAACTGACATACGTAGCAATAATAACAGATGAATAAAAATAATAATAATAATTGCCCCGGTTTGTAATATATGTGAGGTGAGTGAAGAGTTTTGCAGGAATCATTTATACTTATTCTTTATTATCCAGTAGGAACAAGAAAGGAAATATTTTTCTTATTTGAATTTTTAAAAATGTACAATTTCCTTTCTCTTGAAGATTTTAAAACCTAAGTATGTCTCTAAATAAAATACATGTCTTACACAGGGATCAGCAAACTATTTGTATAAAGGGTTAGATAATAAATGTTTTAGGCTTTGCAGGCCATCTGTCTTTACTGTAACTACACAACGCTGCCATCTTAGCATAAGAAAATAGGTAAATATTGGGGGTGGCTGTGTTCCAATAAAACTTTATTTATAAAAGTATGCAATGGGTTGGATTTGGCCATAATTTTGCCAACCCCTAAGCTAAAAGCCTGTTTGAAAAGTAACAAATAATACGCTCTGAGATAAAACATTCTCTCATGCATATTAAGCAAAGCCCAACCAGACCAAGATGATGCAGACTTAAAAGTGAGAATTAAGGCTCGGCGCCTGTGGCTCAAGCAGCTAAGGCGCCAGCCACATAAACCTAAGGTGGCAGGTTCGAATCCCCAGCCCGGGCCCGCCAAACAACAATGATGGCTGCAACCAAAAAATGGCCGGGTGTTGTGGCAGGCGCCTGCAGTCCCAGCTACTTGGGAGGCTGAGGCAGGAGACTCGCTTGAGCCCAGGAGTTGGAGGTTGCTGTGAGCTGTGATGCCATGGCACTCTACCCAGGGGGATAGCTTGAGGCTCTGTCTCAAAAAAAAAAAAAGTGATAATTAAGTATGGTAATGGTGACGGCAAGGGAAGAAAGAACATACCATATTTATTATTTAAAAACACATAGTGCCAGGTTCTAGTCCAAGCACTTTACAAACATTAGCTCATTTAATTCTTAAAACAACTCTATGCTATTAATATCTCTATTATACAGGTATAGAAACTAAGGCATGAATAGGTTAAGTCACTAGTCCAAGCTAACAAAGCTGTTAGTTGAAGGAAAACAAATGTCAAATTTGACTCTCCTAGAAATATCACACTTTGGGAGGCCAAGACAGGGGGATTGCTTAAGGCCAGAAATTCAAGACCTGACTGGACAACAGAGTGAGATCCTGTCTTTACCAAATAATTTTTTAAAAATTAGCCAGATGTGGTAGCATGCACCTATAGTCCCTGTTACTCAGGAGACTGAGGCAAGAGGATTGCTCAAGCCTAGGAGTTTGAGGCTGAGGCTTTAGCGAACTATGATAGTGACACCACACTCCAGCCTGGGTAATAGAGAAACCCTGTCTCTAAAAAATAAAAAAATTAGGAGACCACTAACTAGTCACACAAATTGGTACACAAAATCTTAATCATAACACCGCCCTCCCTCCCAATTGCAGAGCTGGTACATAACTCAAATGTGATTATGCATTTGAAAGTGCTTTTTTACTTCTGTTTACTCATATAAAATGTTAGTTATAATTAATACTCAGTTGTATATCAAATATATATAGAATACCAATTATGATGCAGTGAGATATGAAGATACACACCAATTGATTTGTTATTTTTTTTTTAATATGAAAATCAGCAAGCAAAATAGGGAACAAAGTATGTACACTGGAACTAAAATTCATTAATGATCAGTGTGACCATATCATCCTACAGAATTCAGATAAATATAAAACTTGCCACCTCTCTGGCCCGGGCTTTATGATTTTTCACATGTATGAATTAATATGGTGCTATCAAAAATTGTTGTGCAGACCAGCAGCCCAAAATTCAGAAAAGCAAGTTCACCTGCCTATAGTCATATTATAAACCAGTTCTCTTATCTCCTTACAAAGGCTCATAACCGTGAAGCCCCCCAATGGGAAAAGGGTAAGAAGAGTCACAAATACGTTTTATTTGTGACTTGTATAAGTATTTATAAATACACAAATTTTGTTACTTGTATAAGTATTTTCTAAATGCTTTATGGTGCTTCATTTGCATTATGTGGGATGAATGGTCAGTATACTTGAAATTTGGGGTAGAGAAAGCTAATCTCTTTCATTATAAAAACCAGATATTTTCATCATTTATTCAATCAATATTTACATCCTTTCATATCAATGTTTACATTTGTCATATTGCTACGTTAGTCCAGATTCAAGTCACTCCCATCTCTCAGGGCAGCAATGATTATTATAAAAGAACACCACTTCTGGAAGATGCCATTAGGACCCATAAACACAGAAGATTCTTTTTTTTTAGAGACAGAGTCTTATTTTATTGTCCTGGGTAGAGTACTGTGGCAGCACAGCTCACAACAACCTCCGACTCCTGGGCTTAGAGATGATTCTCTTGCCTCAGCTTCTTGAGTAGCTAGGACCACAGGCACCTGCCACAATGCCTGGCTATCTTTTTTTGTTGCAGTTTGGCTGGGGCCGAGTTTGAACCCACCCCCTCAGTATATGGGGCCGGCACCCTACCCACTGAACCACAGGTGCCGCCCAACACAGAAGATTCTATACTGAATCAATTAGGATACTTCTAATCACAAATACCGGAAAATCCATTCAAGTTGGTTTAACCAATAAAGAAATGTATAGGCTCCCATAACTGAAAGTCTAGAAATCAATCAGGCTTCAGGGCTAGTTCAAACCAGCAGATTCAGCTTCAGTTTTTAGGAATCTCTCGGCTCTGCCCCTGCCCCCATCCTGTGGCAGCTTCAACCTCATGCTGATTATCAAGATGGTGGCAAGTACCACATACAGAAGATACTATTGTCTTTCTCTAGTTCTCTGAAATATGAGAAACTTTCCCCCAGAATCCTCCACAACACGTCATCTCACATCTTACTGGACCAAAGTGTATCAGAAGTCTATTCCTGAACCAATCCATGAGGTGAGAGCAATGCCATGTGTATAACTTGCTTTGGTCTGATATTCTGAACAAATCAGTAGCAAAGGGGATTGCATTATTAAATTCAGGTTGAATAATGCATGGGCTAGCTTGGATTGATCCTCTAAACTAGGGTGACCAGATTTTAACATTGGTTAAAGTGGGACAACATGGCCGGGGGGGTGGGGGGGTGGGGGGGCAGGGGACAGGGCAGGGCAGGGCCTGACAACAATGCAAACTTTGGTAAGCAGTTCTTGATAATCACTTCTCAACAATTATTTGTTATTATTATAGTTTAACATTATAAAATTAACAAAAAATAATATAAAACTCATATTCTGGAGAAATAGCCACATGGCAGCCGAAAACCGTATATTCCCTTCCTGTTCTCCCACCTGTTCATGCATTCTTTCCAAAAATCAGGACTTTTTTAAAACACAGCAGGATGTGGGACAAATTGTTAAAAAGTGGGACTGTCCTGCCAAAAGCGGGACGTCTGGTTACCCTATTCTAAACCTCACAGTCGTCAAACAACAGAAAGTGGTATGGATCAGGGGAAAGCATTTGTCATTGTGTTCAGTTGAGTAATCTCTGAAGCTCCTTCTTATGTTTGGCATAAAAATCTGGACTTTATTTCCCCAGATTATAAATCCTGGCAAAAGGATTTATAAATAATTTATAAATAGAGTCAGTTTCTCATGACTGAAACTGAAAATGCCAGATTCATCACTCCGTGGGCTCTTCTGCGGCTAGAGCACAGGCAAGTGACCAAGACGTAGCTAAGTGGAAAACACCCTCCCTCAACCGCTCCCCCCTCCCCACAAGATGGTGGATCAGGAGTGAGTGATCCAAGAAAGCAGGACAAGAATAGAATCAGGACGGCCTGCCCGGCAGGGGTCTTTCACCAGGCCTAATTGACCATAGACTTTCTAAGACAAAGCATGAAGGAGCCCTTCAGGCCTGAAAAACAGAGGCATGGACTGAGCCACTGGAATAGAGATTCCCAATTTGAAAACATGAATTAAATCACAGACTCAGACTCTCTTGAAGGAAGAGAAGCCAGGTGTTCTTAAACACCACAATAGGGTCACAAATGTATGTTGTAAATCCTCATCCTGATCCCCTCAAATCACTACTACCATTAATCAAGGTGAAGGTGTACGAGAGAAAAAGAAATACCTAGATCTTCTAAGGATTATTGAAAACTGGGCTTGTTATTAATGCTAATTACTGTGGACCTGGAGTGCAAGTCAGAGAGAGGATTTACGGCAAGTAAGATAATTGAGTTTTGACTTAAGTTTGTCAATAGCCTCAAAAAGTCCCCAAATCTGCATTTATTTCCTCAGCTCTTAAGGGTATAAGTGGAACACATACACATGACAAACAGCAAATCCCATCTTGGCTCTCTACTCCACAGCGTAGGGGCCATTACAATAGAAATGGCCAACTGTAAACTCCGGGAATTCTTTGTATAGAAAATGGCACATCACAAGTGATACCATGTTCCTAGCAGACCTACTAGACCTGAAAGACCCAGAGGTGGTGACTATCACATTCCCATTTAACTCTCTAGCTTGCAAAGTGAAGAAAGAGTGTTGGGCAATGATGGTTTATCATAAACCCAATCCAATTACATCTGCCGTTCCAGGTGTCTTCACTTCATAAGGGCAAATATACGGAGACTTCGGCCCTTGATCTGCATGTGTGGATTTGGCAAAAGAACCTCAGAAGGAGGTTCACTCATTTGTTTATTCATTTTACTTGACAAGGACAACAGTACACCTTTCTCTCACCTCAGTCCGTGGTTACCTCTCTGGTACTGTGCTGCTACAGTTTGATTGGTAGGAGTCTTGGGCATCTCACAGGACACCAACTTGATGGACTCTGGGGGGCTAAAGTAGCAGACAGCCAGGATGCTTAATTTACACCAAAGAGTGGAAGTAGATCTCACAACACTACAGCAGATTTGGGGCAGAGGTGGGGGAAGGTGTTTAATGCTCTGTTTATATAGGGCTCTCTCTAAAATGAAGAGCAAGTTGCCTGTACCTTGCATTCCTTATCTCTAGGAATCGGGTGCAATGTTTGTGACGCTCTACAGGATTTTAGACCTTTACAATATTAATACATTTAGGTGTCCCATCTGACTCAGTGGATAACTCAACTGACTCTTGGCTTTGACAATGAGACCATCCAGGGTTGGTCCATACTGCAGAGCAAGCGACTCTGCCACTCAGCGTTTGTGAGGCAGCCGATCCAGTGAAACCCAAAGGCTCTCTCACCAACCAGGACACAATGAGTCTGTGGCAGGACCTTATGGGAGAACTAAAGTACATAATCCAAGGGGTCTAGGGGAAATCAAGACCTCTCAGCAAAGAACAACACTTTATAGAATCAGCTCTTGGGTTGCTATGCTTCAAGCCAGCATGACATATGTGTTGTGATTGAGGACTCAGGCTGTTGCCAGGCTGCCTGGGTTTGAGTATCATCTCCACCACCTAGCCTCTGTGAGGCCCTGGATCATACCCTATTTTTCTTTCCTCTTTTCCTCTTCTAAGAAACTGACTTAATTGTAGAGATTTGTTGGGAGGTTTGTTGAGTGCACTGGGCATGGTGTCCGGCATATGTGAGTGCTTAATAAATATGGGTTGAATATCTCTTATCTGTAATGTTCAGAACTAGAAATGTTTCAGATTTTTGATTTTTTCTTACTTTGGGATATTTGCACATACATAATGAGATATCTTGTGATGGGATCCAAATTTAGATACAAAATCCACTTGTTTCATATGCACCTTAATAGCTTGAAGGAAATTTTACATTTTAAAGAATTTTGTGCATGAAACAAAGTTTTGACTGATATCCACCACATGATATCCGATGTGAAATTTTTTTTTTTTTTGAGACAGAGTCTTACTATGTCGCCCTCGGTAGAGTGCTGTGGCATCATAGCTCACAGCAACCTCAAATCCTTGGGCTTAAGTAGTTCTCTTGCCTCAGCCTCCCAAGTAGCTGGGACTACAGGTGCCCACCACAACACCCGGCTACTTTTTTGTTGTTGCAGTTGTCATTATTGTTTAGCTGGCCCAGGCTGGGCTTGAACCCGCCAGCCTTGGTGTATGTGGCTGGCACTGTAATCACTGTGCAACAGGCGCTGAGCCAAGATGTGGAATTTTTTTGACATGGTGTCATGTTGGTACTCAAAATGTTTTGGATTTTGGAGCATTTTGGAATTTCGCTTTTTGGGTTAGGGATGCCCCACCTATGTTAGTTAGTAGATCCAGTGTGTTGAACAAGCATGAATCATGCCAAAGCAAAACTTTACTTCTGTGTGTTTCCACTCAGCCCTTTCACCCTTCTAAGCTCTCTTCAGCAGAGACAGACTTGTCATGAGCCAGGCTGAAATTCTAGGTCCCAAACCTCTTCCACTCATTCCTAAGGACAGATTTGTCATATTACATCAATTTAATACATTAAATGTTGGAATGCTGAACTTGACATCTGAAAATGGTAAATTAGGCTGGGAGCCTACAGTGGGGAAAAATGCCATGGGCCTCTAGCCCTCCTCTCTCCCTGCTCACAACTTCCCTAATTGTTGGTGCAGTCCCACCAAGTGAAGAGGAGTAGGGGATAGAGAGGCCGGAGTCTAGCCCAGCTCTAACTTGGTGGGTGGCTTCATGTTCTCATGCATGCTTTGTTGAGTTCTTCAGACCTTCTTTTCTGCATCCTTTCCTGCTGTATTTCCTTTGACTACAAAGGATGCATCTATTCTGTATGATCTCTTGTGAGTTCTTTAATCCCTGAGCATGCAGTGGTCTGCTCCAGCCTCTGTCTGCAGGTGTCCTATTCAGTAAGACCCTGGATCAGTGGTTCTCAACCTGTGGGTCGTGACCCCTTTGTAACAATGAAAATACATCCTGCATATCAGATATTTACATTACGATTCGTAACAGTAGCAAAATTACAGTTATGAAGTAGCAATGAAAATAATTATGTGGTTGGGGATCACCACAGCATAAAGGACTGTATTAAAGGGTCGTGGCATTAGGAAGGTTGAGAACCACCACCCTAGATGAACCACACTGGTGCTTTCTGTCTTCCACTCAGTCCTGAGTAGTCCTTGGGAAACACTCATCATCACTTCTATCACCCAGAGTCACAGCACTGGTTCTGCCACCAAAGCAGGTATTCACCCTTCTCTTATTCTCTGGATTTCCTGGGAAGGAGTCAGACTGCAGACTGTGGCTGCCTTAATCATCCTAGATATAGTTTAGGCACCAGGCCTCTATATTTCCCATCCACCAGGAACACATTTCAAAAATCTCCCAGTGCCCCCTTTTTCATGAGGTTAGAATAAAGGTCCCCAAACTTTTTTTGAAAAGAGCCATGTAGTAAATACTTTAGGCTTTGAGGGCTCTAGGTCTCTGTGACTATTCAGTTCTGCCACTACAGCCTGAAAGTAGCCAGAGACAACCTATAAACAAATTAGCATGGTGGTGTTCCAATAAAAATGTATGGGCCCGGTACAGTGGCTCATGCCCATAATCCTAGCACTCTCAGGACTGATGGGGGCAGATTGCTTGAGCTCAGGAGACCAGCCTGAGTAAGAGTGAGACTCCGTCTCTACTAAAAAGAAAATAGAAAAACCAGCTGGGTATGGTGGCACATACCAGTAGTCTCAGCTATTTGGGAGAATGAAGCAAGAGGATCATTTGAGCCCTAGAGTTTGAGGTTACTGTAAGCTATGAGGATGCTACGGCACTCTACCCAGGCCAAGGGAGTGAAACTCTGTCTCAAATAAACAAACAAACAAAACTTTGTTTATGAAAACAGGCTGGGACCAGATTGCCTTGCTGGCTCCTCAATTCCCTGCCCAAATAGCAGAAAATCAGAGGCATCTATCAGGCAGCTGCTTTCTCTAAACCTCTCTCCCTGCCAGTCTCCTTACACCAAACCCTCTTTGTCCTCCAACCACTTTTATTATCGCAGCTTGGGGAAGGGTGAGAAAGGGTTGTGAAATATTTTCTCAGACATTTCCCTTGGAAAATTCTATATGTGGCTGGATACAGTGGCTCACACCTATAATCCCAACACTTTGAGAGGCTGAAGCGGGAGCATCACTTGAGCCCTGGAGTTTGAGGTTGCAGTGAGGGATGATACCGCTGGGTGACAGAGCAAGACCTTGTCTCAAGAACAGCCTTGGCAATGTAGCGACACCCTATCTCTACAAAAATTTTTACCATTAGCCAGGATAGTGGTGCCTGCCTGTAGTTCCAGCTACTCAGGAGGCTGAAGTTGGAGGATCACTTGAGCCCTGGAGTTTGAGGTTGCAGTGAGGGATGATACTGCTGGGTGACAGAGCAAGACCTTGTTTCAAAAAAAGAGAAAGAAGCGCAGACCCTATCTCAAAAAAGAGAAGGCGGGGGTGGGTAAAGGAGAGAAAGAGAAAATCTTGATACGTAGATTTGCTTCATAATCCCTTCTGCAGCCAATGTCAACTTGGCACCTCAAATGAAAACCAGGCAGTAAGAGTTTAAAATGTATTGAGCTCAAGGAGGTATGCAGAGCCCAGATGGAGCTGAAAGCTACACGTTGAAAGTCACTGGGATGAATGGAGCAAAAGGGCAATGGCATCATCCTCCATTTTATTGTGCACTGTCTGGCTCTCTTAGGCAGTGGATGTGGCACACTCTCTCACATTCCTTGTTTCCTGGAGTCTGACGGGTATAGCAGCCTTGTTGTGACTAGCTGTAAAACCATTGTCACCTGAAGTTATGGCTGTGTCTGGAACCAGTTTCCCTTAAACAGAACGTCCTGACAGCTTGCCACCGTGTGTTCTTATGTCCACCTGCTATAGACTTCTATCTTCTCCTTCACCATCAGCATGTCCGCTGTCAGTCTGCCCATCTCTAGCAGTCTCCTTCACTATCTTTCCACTTTTCATGTGCTTAGATTAAAAAAAAAAAAACACCAAAGAACAAAAACCTCAAGGTGTTTAAAATGCCAGATAATCACACTAGGAGTAAGTGCCGAGTGGCTGTCGTCCAATGGGTGGCATGTACAAGCTTACTGTGCAGACAATGGGACAGCTATTTTGGCTGCTTACAGACTTACACATTTATTCATTCACTCATCATTCATTTACAGTAGAACCTCCATGGCTGACCATCTCCTTAAACTGACCTAATTTTCATAGGCCAGATATATACCACATATACCTGTACGGTAGGCCTGGTTTCTTATGTTGACCATCTCCATATGTAGACCAGTTTGTTACAGTCCCTTGGGTGGTCAATTGTATTTTTTTTTTTTTTTTTTGGCTGAATTCAGGGGCTCAGCCAGGTGCTGATAGATTGTCAAAACATGACCTTTACTTTGGACGGAGTTGGGATTCTTATTTTAATCTTCTAATTTATGTAGGATTCACATAAATACAGAATTGTATAGAAATGCATAACTGTGATCTCCATACTCTTAGGGCACCTTTTCAGTTGTGCTTGCCTCCGTGCCTGCCCTCATCTGCGTCAGTGTCCCCTTCTCCAGTGTGATGTAGCGCCTGCTAACAACTTCCTGCATGCTTACACATTCATACGGCCCACACTGCACTCACAGGTGTCCTTGTCTGTGGGGCCGTTAGTCCTTGTTCTTGCTTATCATCATATCTCAAGTCCCTTCCTCCTCTTCCTTCCTGGCTAACAGAATTTATTTGTTCAGATAGTAGGCAAAGATCCCTTGGTATGGAAGAAAGTCATCCATATTCTAAACTTAGCAGATGAATCCTGATTGGTATTCATCCCATTCCTTTCTTCTTTTCATTGGTTTAGGAATAAGCACATGACTCAGTTCAGGTCATTAAGACATAAGGAGGCCTATGTAGAGAAGTTTCTGGAATGGCTTCCTATCTTACATAAGGAACAGCCCCAGCAGGTACCACCCTACCTCCTACATGCTTTGAAATAGATGCAATGCCTAGAACTATAGCAATTTTAGTGTAACCATGAAGTGATAAAGAAGAAGTAAAAGAGCCGACATGGTAAGAACAGTCAGGCAGAGAGAAAGAGCCTTAGTCCTTAGCTACACCATTGGAACCAATGCTGGAAACCACTTACTCTAGACTTTTTATTAAACGAGAAAAATAAACCCCTTTTTAAGCCACTACCAGTCAGTTCTCTTTATTTGCAGCTATAAGCACTCTTACTTGATACAGAATCTGATGTTTTGAAGTGGGCTGCTATAAGGAACAGACCCTAAAATGTTAAATGGCTGAGTAGAAGGGGCAGGGCAGAAGACAATGAGAATAAAATCCTCCAGGTTAATAATTTGGTAATGGCCAAATACTTAACCAACATGTGGCTGGGTCTACATGCTGTGCTATTGGGAGAAATGGCATGAAACTGGAGAATGTTGGTATTCTGATTGCTTTAGCTCTTAGCAAAGTCCAAAAGAGAGCTATTGCAAAGAATAAAGCCCATATCCATGCAGCCCTTACTCCCTTTAAGAAAAGAAGTTTGCTAAGTGTCAGCAAGATACACAGCCATCCAATTTGAAAACACATTTTCTAGCCTCCCCCACAGTCGCCATTTGACTGAGCACTGACCCAGGCATGTGAGTGAGCATTAAATATGCAATATCCAGTCATATCCTAAAAAGAATATTTTAGGAAAGTGGAAGTGTATGCCTTCCACTTCCTCTTTTCCCATCCTACTGGCTAGGAAAACATGGCAAGTGGCATAGTTGCTCTGAAGTTCACATCTGAGGACAGCAGACCCATCTCACCAGTGCTCCTAGACTGCTCACTTCTGGAGCTGAAAGAGAAATAAACTTTTTAAAACACTGAATTTGTTTTGGGGGAGAGGGAGTTCTCCTTGTTAGAGCTTAGCGTATTTCCTAACTTGTCCAGAAGGAGAACTTAACTTAGAGACACTGGTTTGACAGTAAAGTGGGGGAAAGGGGAGGAAATCAATTTTACTAAATGTGGAATTTTCCAACTTAAGCTAACAGTCAGTCCCATAATTTTAAGCCTGGCCAGGTTAATGAAGGCAATTTCCTCCTTACTTAAGTTGAAGCTAATACAAGGGGAACTCTGCCTTGCGGTTGGGCACTTGGGCACCAAAGATGAGATGAAGGGTAGCATCACCCCATGTAAATCTTTTCTATGAAATTATCCTTTGCAATGGCCACTGGGCTAAGGGAAAGGATACTGGATAGTACACAAGGGACAGCAGCTCAGGGGCAAGGGTTCTTGGGCTTAGAGCCTGGTTCTCCATAAGTCTTTGGAAATTTTTCAGAAGGAAATAGACTATACATATTGTTTTGAGGAATATGTGTTGAAAACACAATGCGAGCATTAGCAGGACTTCTCAACCCCTAAGGCAGTAGTAATTCTCCATGTTGGCTTCACATTAGAATTACCTGGAGAGCTTTAAAAACTATTACCACCTGGGCTTTGATACTTGGATTTAATTAGGTCTGAGTTATGACTGGATGGCAAGATGTCTAATTCTTATGTACAGCCAAGCTTGAGATCCAACACCTCAAAGTGGTTCCTAGGCCTCAAAATTGCATTAACACAAAGAGGAGTATAAAATCCGTGAGTTCCACAGTTAAGTGTGTCCTCCTTAATGAGTGCAGGCAGGAGAATGGAGCGGGAAGGACCTCCCAAGAGCAGAACTAGGGCCTTCCAGATCTACCAAGCATGGACATAACACCATACCAGGCAAGAGAGTAATCAGCTTTCCTGCCCAGAAGGTTTGAGGTATGTTATGGACCAGTGACTACTGGGTTTTCCCCAACTGCCCTTTCCCAAATAGGAGTTTGTTAGGTACCTACTGAATCCCTTTAGCATCAGTATATTTGGAAATTTTGGAGACAGATAACTTATCTTTTAACTAAATGTCACAAGATCATGAGGAAGCATATGTAAACTTCCTGGAAAAGATGCACAGCCAGGGCTTCAAGTAGACACATCTGGATCCAGGTTCGTATCTGTGTCCTCTAGGTAAAGAGCTATGTTCCCACGAGCACAGGAATGGGGATGTAGACAGTAGTGGAAGTGAGTTCAATAGAGAGAGGTCTTTTCAGAAGGGAGAAATAAGAGCTTTGCATAATATGCACATGATCTGGCAGAGAGAAAAAAAATGGATGAAATAATGGAGAAGAGATACTAAGTAGGAAAGAAAGGCTGGGATCTAGTGCACAATTAGAGGGACAAACTCTCAGAAAGGAGCCCAGATATAGTACACTTATAGTAACAGGAGAGAAGGCAGCGTCTCTAAGTTCAGAGGCTGGTCTGTAGTTGGATGTGGTAAAGTAAGTCTGCTGAAGTTCTCTGAGTCCTTCTATTTACTCAGTGAAAAGAAAGCAAAATCTGGGTGGTGCCTGCGGCTCAAAGGAGTAGGGCGCTGGCCCCATATGCCGGGTGGCAGGTTCAAACCCAGCCTAGGCCGAAAAAAAAGAATGCAAAATCATCATTTGAAAGTGAGAGTTAGAAGAGGTATTGAAAAGGAGAGAGGAAAAGGTGTAAAATAGTTGTCTACATGAAAGACAAATGGAATGAATGGAGGAAATGTAGTATGATTGCTGGATTTCATGATGGGCCCCCTTGAGACCCACAGTCATGAATACTAAGAATCAGAAATGTGAATCAAAATATCAATTGAGTTTGTCTGTTCTTCAGAATTAACAAACTAAAATATAAAAGGAAATGCGAAGGAACTAGAATAGCCAAAATAATCTTGAAGAAGAGCAAAACTGGAAGACTTACACCTCCTAATTTCAAAACTTCCTATAAAGTCACAGCAAAGAAGACAGTCTGGTATTCATGATGAAGAGAACACAATAAATGGGTTCAGAAATATGGCCACACATACGCAGCCGCTTAAGTTTGGACAAGGGTGCCAATGCCATTCAAGGAGGGGGAAGAAAGCTTTTCAACAAAGGGGAATAGAATAACTTTTGAAAAAATGAATCTTCAACCTTGTTTCATACATATACAAAAATTTACTTGAGATGGATCATAAACCTAAATACAACCACAAAAGCTTCTAGAAGAAATTATAGAGGATATTTTTATGATCTCAGGACAGGCAAATATTTCTCAGAATACAAAAAAGGCCCTATTAGTAAATTTTACTTTGTAAAAATTAAAAACTTCTGCTAACTTCTGCATCTTGGCATGAGATAGAAAGAGGGTCCAAAATTACCCTTCTATTATGAACAAACAAAAAGAAAAACACTGGCTAACATATAGGAAACAGTATTTTTCAGACATTGCAGAAAATTATTGGCAAATACAAAAATGATCAAAGACTTCTCATGATAATCTATGTAAGCCAGAGAACAATGGAATAACATTGAAAATGCTGATCCAGTTCAAACTCTGTAAATGTAGAATTCTATGCCCACAGAAAATATCTTTAAGAAATAAAAATAAATACAGACTATTTCTAGTTAAACAAGAGCAGAGAGGTTTCACTGACAGCAGATACGCACTTAAAAAAATTTTTAAAAACTTCTCCACATAGAAAGAAATTGATAACAGATGGAAACTGGGATCTATACAAAGAGATGAAGAGTACCAGAAAAGTTAAATATATGGGAAAATATAAAAAGTATTTTCTTGCTTTAAAATGTCTTCAAAAAATGACTATAGTCAAAAATCAACACTGATGTATTGTAAGCTCATAAAACACTTATGTAGAAGTAAAGTACAAGATAACAATAAGCACAAGAATTGGAGGAAATAGAGGCATATCATAAGGGTCACAAATGATACGTTAAATGGTATGTGTATTTGAAAGTAGACTGTACTAACTTAAAGATGTATATTGTAAACCTTAGATAGACCCCTAGTTAGTTAAATAGCAGAGATCAAATGAAACACTAAAAAAATACTCAACTATGCCAAAAGCAGCCAAACAAGAAGACAAAAATAGTAAAGAGCAGATGGGACAAATAGAAAACAGACAGCAAAATGGTAGGCTTAAACTCAACCGTATCAATAACTACATTAAATGAGAATGGTCTGAACAATTCAGTTAAAAGTCAGAGTTGTCAGATTGCACTAAAATGCAAGGCCCAACTATATAGTGTCTACAGAACATCCACTTAAGGCCCAGCGCCTGTAGCACAGTGGTTACAACACGAGCCACATGCACCAAGGCTGGCGGGTTCAAGCCTAGCCCAGGCCAGCTAAACAACAACGACAACTGCAAGAAGAAAATTGCCAGGCATTGTGGTGGGCGCCTGTAGTCCCGGCTACTTGGGAGGCTGAGGCAAGAGAATCGCTTAAGCCCAAGAGCTGGAGGTTACTGTGAGCTGTGGCGCCATAGCACTCTACCAAGGGCGACATAGTGAGACTCTGTCTCAAAAAAAAAAAAAAATTCACTTAAAAACAAAGGTTAAAAATCAAAGGATGGAAAAATATACACTATGCAAACACCGTAAAAAACCCTGAGGGGCTATACCAGTACCAGATGAAATAGATTTTAGGATAAGAAATATTATCAGAGATAAAAACAAAATTTTCCTAATGGTAAAAGGGTCTATTCAACAAGGAGAAATAATAATGCTAAATTTGTATGTACCCAGTAACAAAGCTTCAAAATACCTGAAGCAACAGAATTGAAAGGAGAAATAAATGCACAAGCACAGCAGGAGATGTCAAATCTCATCTGTGAGTAATTGACATAATAAAGAGGCAGAGAAGGAAAAGATTTAAATAATACTGTTAACCAACCTGATCCAAGAGACATTAATAGAACATTCTACCTAATGATAGCAGAATATACATTATCTTCAGGTGCACATGGAACAAGCATCTAGATTAGGGGTTCTCAACCTGTGGGTCGAGACCCCTTTGGGGGGCCTCCTGCATATCAGATATTTACATTACGATTCATAACAGTAGCAAAATTATGGTTATGAAGTAGCAACAAAAATAATTTTATGGTTTGGGGGTTACCACAACATGAAGAACTGCATGAAAGGGTCACGGCATTAGGAAGGTTGAGATAGACCATGGGCTGAGCCATAAAACAAGTATTGATAAATTTTTAAAACACCAAAATCATACAAAGTATGATCACTGACCATAATAGAATTATTATTCAATCACATATAGTTGAGAAATTCCCAAATATTTGGGATTTAAACAATATACTTCTAAAAAATTCATGAATGAAAGAAGAACTCACAAGGGAAATTACAAAAATATCTTGAACTAAATGAAAATGAAAACACACTGTATCAAAATTTGAGGTAAACTTAGTTTTAAATCCTTAAATATATTACCAAAAAATAAAAAAGATCCCAAATCAATGGCCTAGACTTCTACTTTAAGAAACTGGGAAAGAACAAATTAAATTCTAAACAAAAAGAAAGGAAATAATAGAGTGAAAATCAATGACTACAAAGACAATA
This sequence comes from Otolemur crassicaudatus, assembly GCA_963574585.1. Taxonomy (NCBI): domain Eukaryota; kingdom Metazoa; phylum Chordata; class Mammalia; order Primates; family Galagidae; genus Otolemur; species Otolemur crassicaudatus. Next base: position 19,646 of record CAUYQS010078346.1, read on the forward strand.
AACAAAAAAGCTAATTAGTAAAGCCAAAAGCTGTTCTGTTGAAAAAAGCAACAAAACAGATGAATCTCTATTGATACTGAATGAGAACATTTAAAAAATAGGGTGGCGCCTGTGGCTCAAGAAGTAAGGCGCCATATACCAGAGGTGACGGGTTCAAGCTTGACCCCGGTCAAAAACTACAAAAAAATAAATAAATAAATAAATAAAATAGAAATGACCAATTTCAGGGATGAAAGGGGAAATATCACTATAAACATTAAAAAAATAATAAGAGGACCAGGGCAAGAGGTCACCCCAGCACTTTGGGAGGCTCAGGTGGGAGGATGGCTTGAGATCAGGAGTTTGAGACCAGCCTGAACAACAAGGAGAGACCTTCTTTACAAAAAATTTAAAAATCTGCCAAGTATGGTGGTGCACGCTTGTAGTCCTAGCTACTGGGGAGAACAAGGCAACAGGATTGCTTGATCCCACAAGCTCGAGGGTACGAGCTATAACCACAGTGTGCTATGACCATGCCACTATACTCCAGCCTGGGTAACAGAGTGAGACCCTATCTCTAACAACAACAAAAAAAAGGATAATAAAAGAAAAAGAGAGAACATAATGAAAAAGTTTATGCCAATAAGTTGACAACCTTTAAATGGATCAATGTCTGAAAAGATACAAATTATCAAAACTGACTCAAGAAATAGAACACCTGAAGAGCCTTATATCAATTTTAAAAATTATTAATAATATAAAGCCATCTCATAAAGGAATTTTCAGGCCCAGGTAGAGTCACTCATTAATTCTAATGGATCTTAATAAAGAAATAATATCAACTCTCCACAAACTACTTCAGAAAATAAGGAAGGAAGCACTTCTCAAATAATTTGATGAGGATAAGCTACCCTGAAACCAAAATCATTACAAAAAAAGGAAACTATAGACCAGCATTACTTACAAACATGGAGGGAAATATTCCTGAATCTTGCAAATGGAATCCCCCAATATATGTATTAAAAAGCAATACTGTATGACCTAGGGGAGTTTATTCCAGGAATGCCAAGTTTAACATTCAAAAACACATCACTGTGATTCATACGAACAGAAAAAAAAATAGAAAAACTGCATGATCATTTCAATCAATATGGCAATAGCATCTGATAAAATTCAACACCTCTTCATGATTTAAAAAAATAATTCCCTCTCAGGAAACTAATAGAAGGGAACATCCTCAATCTATTACAGAGCATCTATGAAAATCCCTCAGCTAGCAACATGAGTAATGGTGAAGAAATGTTTGCCTCTGAAGTCAGACACAAAATAAGGATGTCCAGACTTTTATGGAACATTGTAATGAAGGACTAGTCAGATAAGAAAAGTAAAGATATACATAGGTAGGTAGGTAGAAAAAAATAAAACTGCATTCATGTCTTAGAAGACAGGATCAGGAATATAGACAATCTTAAGGAATTTACCCCTCACCCCCACACGCTACTAGACTAATAAATGGAACATACACAAGATGCAAAACACAAGATAAATCTACAAAATCAACTGCCGGGCAGGCACAGTGGCTCACACTAATCCTAGCACTCTGAGAGGCTGTGGTAGGAGGACAGTTTGAATCTAGGCATTGGAAACCAACTAGAGAAACAGAGCAAGACCCCCTATCTACAAAAACTAAAATAATGAGCCAGGCAGTGTCATGCACATGTAGTCCTAGCTAGCTGGAAGGCTACTCAATCGAGCCCAAGAGTTCAAAGCTGCAGTGAGCTATGATTATGCCAGTGCACTCCAGCAACAGAGTGAGACTCTTCCTCAAAAATAATAAAATAAAATAAAAAGACTTGCATTTCTCTATATTAGAAATAAACAATTAGAAAAAAATTAAATATCATTTATAATAGCATACAAAAACATGAATTGAATGCGATAAATTTAACAAAATATGTAAAAGACACATTACAAGTTTCAGCAAACACTGCTAAGAAAAATTAAAGAAGACCTAAATGTGAAAGATATATCATAAAAAATATGAAAAAAACAAAGATATATCATGTTTATAAATGAAAAGATATATCATGTTTATGGATCAAAAAACTCAACATAATTAACGTAAATATTTTCGAAATTGATCCGTAGTGCAAACCCTATTGAAATCACAGTCATCTTCTTGTTTTTTTACTTTTTTCAAAATTAACCAGTTGAGTCTAAAATTCAAAGAGAATTGCAAAGATCACAGAGTAGTGAAAACAAGTTTTAAAAGAAGAACCAGGTTGGAGACTTAACACTGATTTACTGTAATTACTAGATAAGTAAGAGTATGTCGTTTTTACACCTAAGATACATAGATGAACAGAACAGAGTAGAGAAACAGAGACCCACACATACATGGTCAACTAATTTTCAACCAAGTAATTCAATGGGGAAATTATTGTCTTTTTTCAACAAACAGTGCTAGAACAACTAGATACCCTGTTTTCTTAAAAAAATGAAACTTGACAAGGCACGGCAGCTCACGCCTATAATCCTAGCCTTCTGGGAGGGTGAGGTAGGTAGATAGCCTGTGCTCAGGAGTTCAACACCAGGCTGAACAAAAGTAAGACCTTGTCTCTACTAAAAATAGAAAAAACTAGCCAGGCATTGTGGTGGGCGCCTGTAGCCCCAGCTACTTGGAAGGCTGAGGCAAGAGGATCACTTGAACCCAAGAGTTAGAGGTTGCTGTGAGCTATAATGCCATGGCACTCTACTAATGGTGACAAAGTGTCCAAAATAAAAAGTGAAACTTGACTTTTACCTTACTTCATAACTGAACTCCACAAGACTAAACATAAAATTCTAAACCACAAATATTCAAGAAGAAAATATGGGAGAATATTTTCATATCCTGAAGATAGGCAAAAATTCTTCAGCATGACAGAAAAGCCCAAGCCATAAAAGGAAAAGAAGTGATAAATTATATCTGTCAAAATCTAAAACTTCTGCTTTTCAAAAGAAAATGGAAAAGCAAACCACAGACTGGGAAGAAATACTTAGAATATACATATCTGACAAAGGACTTGAATATATAGCACTCACACAATTCACTAAGACAAATCATCCATTTTTTTTTTAAAAAAGGACACATAATTTGAACACTATAAAAGAACTATACAAATGGCTGATAGACACATAAAAAATCCTCAACATCAGGGAAATGTTTGGGCTCTAGAGAGGTAGTTCCCTGAGGAAAGACCTATCTGTTTTTGCTTCCTGTGTTATCCTAAACACTACAGTACATGTGTATATTTATTCTGTGAATCAACGAAAGGACAAATGTCAGTATGACTCAGTCCGGAAAAGTGACTTTTCACTGCAGATGAGACTTGATTTTAATGCTTTCAACTTTGGAAAACCTTGGATCCCTATTCTTAAATAACATAAAAAATGGCCAAGAGGGGAAAAAAAAACCCCTCTTTTCCTATATTAGTTACTCATATGCTCATTGTTACAATCACATCTGATTAGAAATCTAGAACATTTTAGGTTTTCTGCATACTTACCTGTATGATTCCTTTTTTAAAAGACACTTACTCTTTCTGATTATAAAAGTAACACATGCTTCCTATAGGGGAGGCTAGAAAATGATGAAAAATTAAATTCTGAAAACAGAAATTCCCTAAAATCCCATCATCCAACTGCCACTGAGCACTTCCTTCTTGGAGTTCCTGTTTTCTTTAGTCTTTTCCACTGTTTTGGCACCAATAGCATAAAGGGCATGAAGACAGAGGGTGGCATGAAAAGGAGTCAGGTGGGTCCCTTGGGGATGGAGGGGATATTCATGTGGAATTTTCCAGTGGGCAGCTGGAAATGCAGTTCTAAACCAGGGTAGTTCAGTCAGATCCCTAAATGAGGAGAGAAAGGCATCACAGAGGTGGCAGGGAAAGCCTCAGATGAAATTTGTCCAGAAGAGAAAAGCAAACCAAGGAGAAAAAAGTTTCATCCAACAGAATCAGTTTATACTTACTCCAGAAAGTATAGGGATAAGGCAGGGGAAGCAACCCATTTGCTCTTGAATTCCTTATTTATGTTTCTTGGGCTTCTTCAGGAGCTTAGAATATGCTTTCTGTCCGTATTCTCCATTCCTGTGGATTGTGGCCAGTGTTCCTTTCAAGAAAAGGAGTTGACATGTGACATACACAGAATTAACCAGAATATTAATTCCCAAATGTCATTTTTTCCTTCCTGTAAATACTGATTTCCTCTATTATTTTTAAAAACATGAGTTGGTTGAGTTTGTGTAGAAAGGCTTTTCAGAACTATTTTCACACCCACATTATGATTAAACGATTCTGCTTAAAATGTGTTGTGTGAAAAAAGTCAAGTTTGTAAGTGGATAAAATGTCTTGCTGACTTTTTTTTTTTTTGGAGTCAGAGCCTCAAGCTATCCCCCTGGGTAGAGTGCATGACATCACAGCTCACAGCAACCTCCAACTCCTGGGCTCAAGCGAGTCTCCTGCCTCTGCCTCCCAAGTAGCTGAGACCATCAGCGCCCAACACAAAGCCTGGCTGTTTCAGCCGTCATTGTTTTGGCAGCCCGGGCTGGATTTGAACTCACCACCTTAGGTGTATGTGGCTGGCGCCTTAGCCACTTGAGCCACAGGCACTGAGCCATCTTGCTGACTTTTATCAGTCACATTTATTTATGATCCTCTGGCTATCTTCTCAATAGGTTGCATTCCTACTGCTTCGAGTTCTGCTCACAAAGGACAACCCTCATGAGTTTTTGTCATTTGCCAAAAAATTCCTATTGGAAGATTTGACTTGTCTGACTGGAGAGACAGAGATGGAAGTCCAGCAGTAGTTGTGCAAGTGAATGCTAAATTTCCCAGAGCAGATAGAAGTGCTGCTGTCTTCAGAATGGAAAAATGCAAGAAAATGCTGCCAAGGTACCCAAAACCTAGGTGATAACACTTATGTACCAACAACTTGTTGAAAGACCTTCAAACACCATTAGCATAAAAACCAAACAACCCTACCCAGAAAAGAAACTTCTGTTATCTACCTCAAACACATGGGTCTTAAAAGCCAAAGTTTCTTAAGCATTCAAATCTACATAGGATGTTACACAGAAAATATCCCCTACTGGACTGTCTTTCCCTCATTCAACAACCATTACACCAGAGCCCAACAACTACAGTGTATAAGTCTCAAAGGCTAACACATCCCAAGCCAAACTCTATCTTCTTCCCAAGCTCTTTCCAACCCCAGCTCAAGATTTTACCCTTCCTTAGCCAAATCCATTTATTCCCCTAATTCACAACAGGAAAGGTAATTGGGGGAGGGAGATCCCTTTCAGCTTTATGGGCACATTTTTTTTTTATTAAATCATAGTTGTGCACATTAATACTATCATGGGGTACAAAGTGTTGTTTCTATATACAATTTGAAATACTTTCATCCAATTGGTTAACATAGCCTTCATGTCATTCTCATAGTTGTTAAGACATTTATATTCCACATTTAGAAAGATTCACATGTACCCTTATAGGATAAATCATAGGTGTGCTGCCACTGTCCTCAAACAGGTAGATGCAGGGCAGGGGCACATTATGTCAGAGTAATAACGCAGACCTTTTTTCATGTATCAGCAATACAAGGTAAGGTAAGAAGGGCTATAGTGGCCTCTTGAAACCACATGGGGGGGAAGATGTTAAGATTGCCTAGGATGAGAGTGAGGAGCTTTCAGCACAATGCCTGGCACAAAGTACATATTGAAAACATAATTAATGAATTAAAGGAAGCAACTTCCAAACATCAATGAGATGCTAAATGGGCCCACCTACACGGAGAAGCAAAGGGTTTTCCATAAGAACAAAGGCCCAGGCCTGTCAATTCTCAGATGTGTAAAAGAAATGACAAAACTTGGGTTGTGCAGTGGCAGTAGGCTGGAAACGTGGTGTGAAGATCTTGAGCAATATTCAGTAGACAATGGATATCTAGAAATGCCAAGGTGTCTACTAACCAAACTTTCTAATGTAATCTTGGTGGCCCTGTGGATAGCAGCTCTCAGAGAAGAAAAATGGATTTGGAAAATACATTGGTAGTTCAGCTGAGAGATGGAAAGATAGTAAGATGAAGTGACAATGAAGTAGTAGATCATTTAATTTTGATCCCAAAATTAAGATGTGGAATCTGTTTGTTCCTTCAACAAATAATTAAAAGCGCTTTTTGCTCATCTTAAAAGAAACAAGCAAACACTCTCCTTTCTCCTGCAGGTTTTTCCTGGCATCCTCACAACTTGGTTTCATGGGCAAGGTTCTGTAAAATTTCTCCTGCCTGTCTCACCCTCTCCCATGCACATCTATCTGCCTTCTGCCCTCTCCACTCCAGCCACTGATGCTAAATCCATCAGGCACTTTCCAATTCTTATCTTGCTGGACTTCTAGTTTTATTCAGCAATAGACAGGACTGGCCACTTCTCTAGAGCTTTTTCCTTTACCTTTTCTTTTCCTCAACATACCTGCATTCTTGGTCTCTTTCCCTGGCTATCTCAGTTCCTTCCACCACTGGCTGTGTACTAATGACTCCCAGATCTCTAGCTCCTCTCAGTCATCTCTCCTGACTCCACATGTGTTTACCCAACTGCCTCCTAGACATTTTCACTTATTTGTCCCAGGGGCAGCTGAAACTCCAAAGGCCCCAGAAGGAAATCATTCAGCCTTGTGACCTTGGGCACATTAGTTAGCTCACTCCTTTAACTGTAAAATAATGGCATTGTTAATAGCCACCTCACACAAAAGCCTGTTATTTTTTTTTTTTTTTTTTGAGACAGAGCCTCAAGCTGTCCCCCTGGGCAGAGTGCCGTGGCATTACAGCTCACAGCAACCTCCAACTCCTGGGCTCAAGCGAGTCTCCTGCCTCCGCCTCCCAAGTAGCTGGGACCAC